>CAIGRP010052510.1:0-15991 GCA_903798385.1 Fraxinus cuspidata
ACTACCTTTCATACTCCAAAATTTCGTCTTATATCATGATTTGAACTATTCTTTGATCAAATATATAACAATGGCTACATATTATGACCGAATAACTTTCTTTTGCCAATACTTCAATATATATATAACCTCCAATATCGTCACCTATATTTAGTTCTTATATGTCAACTCCATGAAAATAAATGATTATCCAAGGCTTCTTTAATTAACAAACCATAGGTGATAACCTCTCTTCTAAATTTGTCTTCACATTATACTAAAGGAAGCTGCACAATGCAATCTAGTTATATAACACCCTACAACTAAGCCAAAAATAGATACTCAAACTCCTTCATATAATTAAAAATCTTATCCATTTATAATTTTATAAATCATCTCATGAGCTGACTATATCATTTGGGAAAAAAAAATCTTGTAACCTTTATCGATCTATCCATATAGGTCCGAATACCAATTTTGTCACCATTAAATATACTTGGAACCCCATACAATATATATTTCTAGGTAATTCTTCCATTCTAAATTAGCATATGCAAAAATTCACTTGTTCATGATTTTCTAAAATTCTAGCTATCCCCAACAACAATTGGAACATGTCAATTTGATGTTCTTTTCCTTTAATTTTATATCACCAATGGTAGCATATATACACAACTTCAATTGTTGAATCTCTTTGGTCTGTAAATGCATTTAAATAAATTATCTTTCGAACTTCTAGTTTGAATTATCATTTGCAAGGATTTAGATAATGATGTATATGTAAATAATTTCTAGCTTCCTAATTCATCCCCTAATTCTGAGAGAATTGTCTAATGAAATTGACAATTAGCAAATTGCTTTACGAAATATCACTAGTTAGGGATTGATATATTATATAAGGATTCAAGCTACTCATTTATTCTCAACATTCTTTACCTTCCACCACAGTGCAAAGTGGTGGATCAATTTTATATACACTACACTATTAAAATAATTAGATGAAAAAATTAGGATTTGACCATAAGCCAATTATAACAGGGAGAACTATAATGTTAGCATGATGCAAAATAGCATTCCTAAACATAGATGACATATATTTTGTTCTCAATTAAAGCTAATAGGAGGTGTTTAACAAGTAATAGTGTTAAACTATTTATCGAATTCTCAACTAACACTTACTAAAATGTTGAAATTTAGGGATCACTAGTATTAAGAAGACATACCGCCTTGATTGTATAATCTGAAAATTATGTTCATAATTTTACATTTGATCAGTAATTTCGTAAACTTTAGGTTGTGAACACCATGCAATTATCTAGTATATGTATCAAATCTATTAGATATAAATAATATCATCCTGATTAATTTTCAAAATATAGGAAATTTTCATTCCCTATTTTAGCTAGTGATGATCAAATTTCGATAAGGGGAATAAATATTATATAGGAATTTATTGGATTGAAAAATCTTCTAATTCTTCATTGAATGTTTGAATTCTCAATTTCACATTATTGATCCAATAATGTTCTAACTAGACATGACAAACAATAAATTAAAAGAATTATTGAATTTCTGGTTCAAAACAATATTTTTCAAAATGGTCACTTAAGTTTAGTACAGTGTACCAATTAAGAAACCCATTACAAACTTTGTAGGTTTCTTTTTTATTTAGTTGAGAATAAAGTACTAATAATAGCAAGTTTATCCCTTTATATCACACAATATTGACTCTTTTGAAGTCTCAATATTTTTCAGGAATATCGATATAAATAAACTATTATTTTTTTAGTATCAATTTAATTAAAGTTACTATTCTGCAGGATCAATACAATATTATCATTGAAATGTCTAAATTGTGATTCTTCAAAAATAATCACATAACATTCTTAAAGAATATTAATAAATATAAAATTGTACTTATTTGAGAGTGACACAATATTCTTCAAGAATATTGATTTGTATTAATTGATTCAAACAAATATGCAATAATCTTCTAGAATATTCAAATGTTTGAATCGTACTTAGTTCCAAAATAACAATAGTATCATACTTTTCATGAGTAGTAACATATTATTATTTAGAATAATAAATTATATAAGGATTTACTCTTCATAAGTAAAAACATAATTTATATTAGATTTATTATTATTATGCTCTTTGAGAGCAAATAAAAGCTAACTAGAATATTCATGACAATCATATTGGGCTACTTCGAAAGCACGTTATATTTTATTATTATTTCTTTAAGAGTAATATGTCAATATTCTTCTGAAATATTAAAACTTTGATCATGCTCTTCAAGAGTAAGTAATATTTTTCTATAATATTAATTATAATATGGTGTAATTTTAGAGACAACAACTAGCTAGTGTTTTCAAACATTAGCTCTTCAAGAGTCATATATTTTCTTCTTCAAGAGAAATATATCAATATTCTTTTGGAATATTAAAAATTATAATGTGTGCTTTTACCCAAAAATCGATCAATATTTTTCTAAAATATTGAAATTGTAATATTATGCTATTCTGGAGCAATTAATATTCTTTTAGAGTATTAACAATTTTGTGCTACTTCAAGAGCACCAACAAACTATATTTAAAAACATTAACTCTTTAGTAGTATGTTTTATTGAAGAATATTAATTATTTATAGAGTTGTGTTTTTTCTGGAACAATAGCATGATCAATATAAAGTTTATAAAAGAACATAAAAATATTTAATCACGTTGTGATAGAATAAAAATAAATTATATATATCAATACCATAAAATAATATTTAATCAATTTATATAATCAATTTTTTTTTCATACGAAGATAATAATCTACACCATTAGTATCATCATACAATCGCAAGATAGTGTCTACTTTAATTTAATATGAAACTAAAACTACTATAAAACATTACTTTTAACAATTAAGGAGAATAATGGGATGTAAATAAATTCATGGAATATGCATCCCAACACATACTTACAGATTAATTTTACTACACGAACCCCATGCAACTAAATTTTAATGGATGAAAGAAATTATTGTGCTACAAGACATACATATAAATTCCGTTATAATATTCAAGTAAACGGAAGACACGGGGGATTTTCAAAATTGAGTACAAGATATTGAAAACTCTAATTAAGTGCAGAATTGAGAATTTGGGTGTAGAGACGTGTAATATTAAAATAATCACAATGTGAAATTGGATAAAAACTTTGGTGCAGAGAGTTTCGATCGCTAATTATTTTTAAGAAAAAATAATAATTAGATAAAATAGTTTGTGTTGATAATGTGTTATAATTAGAGAGAGAAAAAAAAAAACAAATAAATTATTCAAAATAAAGTGTGTATTTTATTGATAACCAAAATCCATATTTATAATGTTCAAACTGAGAGTTATAATTAGAACTAGAGAAAACTTATTTTTGCATGATGATAAGATTACATTAACATCTATATTTATCTTATAGTTTTACTACAATTTATAATTTATTTTTATTTTGTCCGATTTATATTCTGGAATGGTTTTTAAATTTTGTAGATTGAATTGCGTAAAATAAATTTTGAACGAGTTATGTTATATGAAATGATATTTGAATTGTGTATATAGAATGAGTTTGAAATGATTTTGTCCAATTTGGCTTACATTTATTTAATTGTGTTTATTTGAATTCATTATTAGAGTTAAATATTGGTTGAATATTTTCCTATTGATTACTTGAATGGATTGTTTTAATTGATTGTTTGCATCAGTAATGGGCAAATTCTTTAAATGTAAATATGTATTTTTTATGATGAGAAAAAATAATGTTCGATATAAAAGTGATGAAAATGATGTTGGATATGAAAGAGATCACTATACCTGGTGATGAAATGGATGTTGGGGATGAAACTAATGAAACTGACTGAACTAATCTTGGAGACATTCCAGCTCAACTAATGCTAAGGATGTTGGGAATGAAAATGCGTAGTGAACAATTGTAAAAAGATATCAAATATTTTTATATTTTTAATAATATTTTTGCATGTTTGATTGTGCACCTAAGTCAAAATATTTGAGTCTGCCGCATAACATTCATTGTGGAACCTAGATTGATCCCACAATCGGCGCATCCTTTTGTCTAAGAGTAATAGATTTAAAAAAAAATTAAATTTTATGTGACAGTGTATGATTTGTTCACTCACATGGTAGCGTTGATGTGATCGGTGGACTTAGCATGAATTTTTTATTGTATATGAAATAGATGAATTATAATGTTACCTAGTGGATCCCTTTTTCGATTTTTGACATATCTACACACACACACATACATACAAACAATGATCAAATGCAGTGATAAGAAGAGTGAAACTATAATAATGGGTTGGTAATTGGTTTAATCAAAGAGATACAATGTAAGTGTTGAGACTCGAACCTTGTATATGTGCTCCCAAATTTTGAAAGTAGTTGTCGCACTTTCTGAAACAGCAACTTTGCTAGCAGATGCCTTTGTTGAGATCTTGACACCTGGCTTCATCTTGACTGTTGGATTGGCATTGGATGGTTACATTGTATCTCTCTTATAAGTTGTTTCACTTGGAATATTGATTTGCTTCGATTTTTGAGATTTTTTTGAGAGAGAGATTTACTCTCGTCGGGTAGAGTTTGATCTAAAATCTTCTTCTCCCTTGAACATCTCGTTCGAGACTGTGATATGTTAGTTTAACCTCCGAATCTTTATCTTCTTAGTGAAATCTGTAAGAATGAGAGGGTTCTTATACTGTAATATTCAGAGTTCTGAGTTGAGGTTACTTTTGTGATTCCTTTGTAGAGCGACATTTTTCTTGAAAGAGACAAGTCTCTTGTACAATCTTTGTATACCAGTTAAACTTTGTAACATTCGTTGTCGTTTTGGGACTATATAGTGCAACCGAGCAATATTCGATTTATGGATATTCAACAAGGGATTAGGTGTTAGAAACAGTCACCGAACCCTCTAGGGCTACGACTGAAACATATCATGTTCAATCTTTTAATTTCATTAAGTTTTACTTTTTGTTGAGTTGAGATTATTTTGTACCTTGAATTTAGATCATGTTTGGTATGATTAAAATCTAGATTTTAGTCTATGTCAAAGTAAACAATTCATTTCAACAACATATTTTATGGATCTCACAACTTTTCAACCACACATTTTATCAATATCTATCAAAATGTACTAAAAATATGATTTTAATCCCTTCCAAACGGAGGCTTATTATTGAGTTTTTAGGCTTTTCAAAGAGCCAGGATCTACTGAGCAAGATACCAGTTCTTAAAGAAAGTGCTAGATCTTTTGTAGATCTGAAAATGTTTGAAACTGCTGTTAAGTAAAATTGAAAGATATCGAGTTTTTATCAACTCATTGGGCGAGATCTTTAATTTTTGTAAAGTTTACTTTCCAAAATTAGGGTTTTTTTTCCCCTTGATTTACCATACACTGAGACTTCCTGGAGACTAATCTTTGTCCAAATGCTCCTATAAGGCATTGAGAATCTGACATAAATCTAGTATGGGTTTGTATTTGGAGGATTTTGATGAAGAAATCTCTTAAACATAGACTTGTGATCTCTATTATTGTGTTCTCTATTTGGTCTTCCTATGTTGTATTTAGAACTTACAAAATTTGTGAGATCTAGTGTTACTAAGTGTATTATTGTGATATACGATTGATACCAATCTGTATTCTTGCTATTCTTCTGATTTTACTGTAGATAGAGAGAACAACAAATCAAAATCATCCTATTTCTTTACTTTGTGTGGTACTATAATTAGTCGAAAATCTCAACTTCAAAAGATTGTGGCTTTGTCCTCAATTGAAGCAGAATACATTGTTACTTCTGAAGTTTTTAAATGAGGTATTTGGTTGAGTGTTTTACTAAATGAACTTGATATTGTTGATGAAAATGCAATTCTATTCTCTGATACCAAAGTGCTATAAATTGAGTAAAAATATCATGTTTCATGATTGGACTAATCACATAAATATTAAATATCATTTCATAAGAGATATTATTTTTAAAGGAATATTGAAAATGGGTAAGTAGCAACCTAATTTAATCATTCAGATATGGGGACAAAAATAATACCTTTAAACAAATTTCAAAAGTGTTTGAAGTTATTATATGTTGGTACTTTGAGTTGAATGTATAGTTACAGTGAAAAATGAAATATGACATTGTTGGTAATGCTCATGACTACACTCTTAGACCAAAATTCTTGGTAGCAAGGTGGAGAATGTTGAGACTCAAACCCTGTACATGTGCTCCCAAAATTTGAAAGTGAAAGTCACATTTTCTAAAATAGCAACTTTGCTAGTGGACGTCTTTATAAGATCTTGACATCTCGCTTCAACTTGGCTATTGGATTGGCATTTGATGGTTACATTGTATCTCTCTTATATGCTATTTCATTTGGCATATTGATTGCTTCAACTTTTGAGATTTCTGTATGAGAGAGTTTTACTTTCTTTGGCTAGGGTTTTATCTAAAATCTTATTGTCTCTTGAACATCTCATTTGAGACTGTGATCTGTTAGTTTAGCCTCTGATTCTTGTATTTTCTGAGTGAAATATGTAAGAATGAAAGGGTTCTTATGCTGTAATATTCAGAGTGCTGAGTTGAGGTTTCTTGTGTGATTCTTTAGTGGATTAGCAGTTTTCTTAAGATAGGTAAGTCTCCTGTATTATCTCTGTGTACTAGTTAAACTTTATAACCTTCATTCCGTTTTTGGGGCTATATAGTGCAACTGAGCAATATTCGATTTAATGGATGCTCAACAGGGGATTAGACTTCAGAAATAGTCGCCGAACCTCTAGGGCTACGGCCAAAACATATCGTGTTCAATCTTTTAATTTCTGCAAGTTTTACTTTTTGTCAATTTGAGATTATTGTGTATCTTGAATTTAATATTGTGTTTCTTGGCTTTTCAGTAAGAAATAGGCAGAGGTAATGATGGATGGTTTTGCCATTGGGTGCAAAAGTGATTTAAAGCTTTTTAATTCTTATCAAGTTTTAAAACCTGTCATGCTCAACATGTTTACTAAGGCCCTATTTGATTACAATATTTTCCATGAAAAATGTCACATCCGAGAAAAACGAATTTAACTTTGGTCATTTGATTGCAACGTGGAAATGGAAATCGAATTATTAGGTACAACCACTTTAAGCTGCATTTTTTTCATGGAAAACGAATTCATATGGGTTTGGTGGGTTTTTATTTTCCAACTAACATGGAATTGAAATTCATTTTCACCTTTGCCTATCAAACGACCCTAAATGTAAAACCATTCTATCTCCGAGTTAAAAAAAAAAACATTTAGCGATTGCCAAGTTATTGTCCTACGTCCCATATAACTATAATACAAAATTCAATTAAAGATCGTGACAATAGTAAATGTATCTATATATAGATGACTGATCTCCTTTTTAAGTGGGCAAGATAAAAATTTCGAAGTACTATTGATGCGGTAATAGAACTTTACTTATGGGTTTTCTTACAACATTACTATGAGAAGTTTTTATCATGTCCCTAGTGGACGGGAGATTATTTTCATCTCTACCTATTATCTAATGGTTAGATTTTAATTTGTTTAAATAACTTGTATCTCAATTTGCTACAAATTCACGAATCAATGAAATATTGGCAAATTATTTCAAAAACAATAAAGAGTATAATTAAATCAACACATGAAACAATTAAATTCCATAATCTTGAGAATTAAAATTAAAAGATTTAAAATTAGATTACATCGTTCATTCTTGTTAGAGAATTAGTTGCATATAATAGAAGGAGAAAAAATATAAGAAATAATTAGACTACATCCCTAGATTTTAAGGAAGAACGGAAAGAAGATCTTAAACCAAAAATCGCTTTGTTCCACTTCACATCTTTAAAATTCTAGGGTCTGTTCTCTTTACCGTTTTCAAGTCGTTTTCTGTTTTCGATTTTTCAAAATAGTGAAAATGCGTTCTCTTTCCTATTTTCCAAAACGTGTTTTAGAAAATGAAAAAAAAAATTACACTGGAAACTAAAAAACGTGCAAAACCACGTTTTGGGAATTTTGAACCAAAACACAGTTATTTTCAGAAAACACGGGAAACAACTACTATGCCTTATCCTCTCACTCTCTCTCCCATCCCCGTAACATAGGCTCATACGGGTTTTCCATTTTCGATCTCACAAACCCACAATCAAGCTTCCACTGGTTTTCCATTTCCGATCTTAGGTACCCATTCTATATCTTGTTAACTTTAATCAGTCAATCCGTCAATCCTTTCTTCTTCTTCATAACTTCTCTGCCATACTTTCGTTTTCTTCGATTTCATAGAAGTCAAGAAGCCAAAGTTTGATAAATTTTAGAACCAAAACGACAAACTTCAGCTGCCCATGTGAAAAAATTGGTATCTTTTAGTATTTTTTACCTTATTGGCATGTTTTTTCAATTTTTGCTGGGTTCGTTTGATCCGTTTCGATAACACTGTGTGCTTGATGTTTCTGGCTTGTTGATGTATAATTATGTGATTTAATTGGTTACTACTGTTTGATAATTTTATTTATTTATTTATTTATTTTTGCTTAAGCCTAAAAGCTACTTAAATGTAGCAACTTGTTCTTCTATATTCCTCAGGCATTTTGTTCTTATTAAAATTATCACTCACAGTATTCACATAAGTATGTGAATAATCATCTGAAAATTCAAGAAGAATAAAAGTAGAAAGATGTTTTCAATTTCTATTTATTGTTTTAGTGAAATTTTATAAATTTTGACAAATGAACATAAATTATATTGTCAACATGAGTATGTGCTAATTCGAAGACTTTTAAGTATAGATTTTATATTTTATATTTATAATACAGCTTTAAGTCTTTCAAATTTGCCTCAACATTCAAAATTGAGCTGTAAGTTTGTGTGAGGTTTATCACTTTCTCTTTTTTTATAAATTTAAATATTGACTATTTGCTTGAATGTAAAATTATGTCTGGAATCTTCTTTGTGGTGGCTGTATATTTTATGCTAATATCTTGTTGGGAATGAGCGTTTTTTATGGATTGAGTTGGCTCCTGGCTACTAATTGTAAGTGTAGTTGAGGTGGGATCTCACTTTTCTTTTGAAAATTATTGTGGGTTGGCTTTATTGTTGAGTTTGATTTCTGCTTTACTACTGGGTTTTATTTTTGCTTTACTAACTGGTATGTGGATCTCGCTTATTTCACCTTTTTTTTCTGTTCTCCATATTCTTTTGTGAAGTTTTTTATGTCTCTTTTTTATTTCTATCTATAGTAAATGGTAATTTTGGCATGTTTTATACAAAGTGCTTTTACAGGAAAACAAAGGCATGTTTTGTTCTCAGATTGATATGATATATATTCTCCATGCCGTTATTACCTCCTAAGTAGTTAAAAATTGGTAGTGGCATGTGAATGGTGGTGTTCAAGAAGATGTCTTTCTTCCCATTTTCATTCTGTTCCAATCTTGCATTGCCATAGTAGTTTAAACCCGATGATAACAAGGTCAACGGGTCATTGGTTCAACTGAACAGTCAAGTGCTTGGATTGACTAGCGTGTTCGTGCTTGACTCATGTTTGGGAATGTTGGGCGTAATATGTACTTTCATGGATGTTCTATTTATGTCCATTTTTCAATATTATGCTTTAAACATTTCTCTGACTTGTTTATATGTTTATACATGAGAACAGCAGGGGAAGTATACATATAACTTTTGCTTAATCAAAAGAAAGGATCAAATGAATTCGTAGAAATAGCAATTACTACATGAATAGAAAGTTGATGCATGGGTCCCAAGACTCGGGAATTGCCATGAAAATGAGCATGATTTAAGTTGCCAGGGAATCATGTTCTATGCACTTGCTTCAAACAGAATAAAACAAAGCCGTGTGACATTTTTCTTGATTGGAAATGATGCCAAATTGTCGTCAACTTCTTCATGTAGGTGAAAGCAGCAGGTGACAATAAAGACTTGTGCCATTCCATTTCACTTAATGCTACACCAAATGCAAAGATCTTTCGTAAAACAGAATCACCAAGTAATCTGGAAAAGAAGGTATCATGTTTCAATTTACTTGTTAGCTGCTTTTTAAGTTCATAGCGTAATATAATGAAGTCGAAATGTTAGCTGGTGAAAAATGTTTGATATTCACAGTAATATTCTACTTTGTAACATGTTAAAAGCATAGTCTGACGGAACACAAGATAATTGAAGGCCTGGTATTCGCCAAATTAGAAGAAAATCTGAAATGGAGAGACTCATGTCTCGGAGTCTAATGAATCTTTAAACATGTATCTTTGTGCAGATCCCAACAGTAGTAAACGTCGTTCTCCTATAGTTCAGAGTATTGAGTCACGACCACCTTGGAGGCTTTCAACAAAATAGGTGATTCAAAGAATGTTACAGGAAAGAATAGTCTCCCCTAGGTCAATGCATCCAAGTTGTTTACAAAGAAGAGTATGCATGAAAACACGTCTCCAAATATCCAGCAGTGAGCATATTGGTTCTTTCCATTTTATATACTAGTGAGGAAATGACGCTGTAAAAAGCAGATTTCACAGCAGTTTATGATGGAAAATAGTTGTTAGATAGCACTAGGTGGTACACTAGAAAGGTATCATCCTTGCGAGGTTCTTCTGGTTCTTGATTGCAGCTTTCAACAGTGACTAGAGTTCACAGATTTGTTCTTCTAATCACCCTTCATGTATTTTCTAGCCATAGGAGTGCAAAAGGTTTACCATTTTTTATTGTACTATCATTAAATTCTGTTAAAAGTTTGTCATTGCTAGAAATTTGTCGATAATGGAAATTTCTTCTCCGTTCTCTGCCGTTACATTTTATCATTAAATGCAGCTCTATGTTAGTTTGCGAGCAAAGAAAAGAAACACTTGGAACCCAATGCATTTTTGAATTTACTGAGACCAAAAAGTCTACATTGCAATTAAAGAAACTTTATTTGTCTCGCTCTAAGCGAGCCTGATTCATGTGCATTATGCACTTTGCGTGTAATGTACGCCAGGAGCACGCTTTAGATAGATTGTTCGTTGAGTGATCAGAGGAGAATATAGTGTTTCAAGATATACCGGAGTCAGGTCAAGTTCAAGAAGTCATACATTTTGATGTTAGTCAAACAGTTCAAATAGAACAAGTCATGGACAAATTGCTACACATGTGAAATGACTACTCAAGACGTCGTACATGACTCCGTAGATTTATTTTATATTTTGTTCAGTATCTGTTTGTTTTGTCATGACACGTAAACTTCTAATCTTATCGATTGAACTATTTTGCCAAATTTAATTTATGTTGTGTTTTTTATATTTGAAAAAAAATATTTTAAGATTCACCAACTTCAAAATTTATATGTTATTTAATACTATATTAACATTAAAATATTAAAATTTATTGAATAATCAGATTTCTTGAATAAAATATTATAAAAAAATATTCTCAAAATTTTAAAGTAAACGCATTTTCCATTTTTNTTTTTATATTTGGAAAAAAATATTTCAAGATTCATCAACTTCAAAATTTATATGTTATTTAATATTATATTAACATTAAATTATTAAAATTTATTGAATAATCAGATTTCTTATATAAAATATTATAAAAAAATATTCTCAAAATTTTAAAGTAAACGCATTTTCCATTTTTATGTTTTGAGAAACAGTTTTTCAGAATAACAAAAAGAACGCGTTTTCAGCAATTTCAAAACAGACACTCAAAACACAAAATACAAAATGAATTCAAAACTCAAAACTCAAAACAGAGACACGAAGAGAACAGCCCCTAAGCTTTCTTCAATCCCATCCAGTGGGGAAAATAAAATTGTACATTCTTGCCACATTTTCATTGAAAGCAAATGTACGTCGTAAAAGAAGGTGTTCAAGGAAACATTCGTTATTGGAAAGTATGGATAATTTCTCCATTACACACACCATCTAATCCTTTTTACAAAGTAATAGGCAGCCCCAAATAATGTTCTATGATGAGCAGAGCTTAGCATCTGCAGAGAGAGTCGCCAAGCTGATGATATTTGTTATTTAAGACCATAGACGCCAAAGAAATCTTATTTTGCTCCTGTAAAATTCATTTTTTCTTCAAACTCATTTTCAATCGCACATTCTCCCAATAAAATATCTTTTCAACTCATAACTTTTTCATATTCTTTAACTAAACATTCTCCGAAAAATCACTTTTACAAATCTATTATAAAAAATCTACATCAAACAGGCTCATTGTAGAAGTCGCCATATTTCTTTTATGGAAATAAAAACCGTTAACCAACTCCCAATTCGTTTCCATATCCTGTCGGACCTGTCATTAATATTTGAGAGAGTCCTTTTTCTATTTTTTGTCAAAATAGATTCTAAAATATTCCGGCATCTGTTGTGCCCGAATTAATTGACTATTGTGCCACATGTCAAAATCTCATTAGAATATTCACCATATTTTAATTCTAATTTCCATGTTTTAAGAGTGATTCATTTTTGATCTTAATTTCTGTAAGTGGATTTAACCAATGCTTGTACTATATGTATAGTAATCTTCACAAAAGTAGAACCATTTGGCCTTAGAACTCCAATATTAGACTAATGGGTCCGCTTAAATAATTGAACAGAATGAGTCAAAATAATTTTTTTGGTAACAAATTTTCCAACAAAGTGAGCGTAAAATAATAATTTATGGCTACCTTTGCATGTTTTCTTTTTGAACACCACTAGCGTACGTTTTATTAGTTGAAAGTACCCTGCACCCTTTTTTTTTTTTTGATAACCTTGGGTGTCCGATCCAGTTTGCGTGCACCTCGACTAATTCCACGGGGCCCCGAAGTTCACAACTGGGTAAACCTCCTGTGACCATGAGGGGACTCAAACTGGTGATCATTGGAGAGCAAACCCAACGCCTGACCAACTGAACTACCCTTCAGGTTAAAATACCCTACCCTTTTGAATGTGTGTGATGTTGTTCATCGCCTATTGAATGTGTGTGATGTTGTTCATCGCCTATGGATGTTATTGGGCCCGAGCACAAGCCAACTCGCTTGGAAACTTTCTGGCTCAACTTGCCTCTGCATGGGGCAACCCGCATGCCCAATGATTTTTTTTTTAATCAAATTTTTGGTTTCTATATTTTGAAAAATAGAAAAGAAAAAACGTTTTCCAATTCAAAATCATGCCACCAAACGCTGCTTGAATATGATTTGATGGCATCTCCATTGGCAAGTGCTATCAAATTGGTTGCAAAGGAAGTCACCTCGCACATAGGTGGGCTGCTTTGTAGTTGACTGTGGACGCATTCATTTCGAGTTGGGGACACAGTCAAACCTGTAAAGAAATTGCGATACATTTGAAAATTTACATCTAAAAAAATATTTCAAATGTAAAATTCAAAAAAAAAATTTTTTGATGTAATATCCTATGTAAAATTTCCTAATAAAATTATATAAATTATATTGACAATTTTGGCACACAAAAATAATAAATGTTAGAAATATTTGAAATTTCTTAAAGAAACTATGTGTTAAACGCACGTTTGATGTATTTTTAACTATTTTTCGATATATGTTTGGACCATTCAATATGTATAATGTAGTTCTCGAAACGAGTTTTGAGATGACGTATGTGATTCTTGAATTCAGCAAACGTACTATTGTGGGAGAATTTGTAAAGTTAGCAAGTTATCGAAAGTTTCGAAATACTGATTTGGAATGCCCTACTTTGACAAGTTATAACCTTTGCTATGACTGGTTGTTTCACACACCATTAACGACTTAGACAGCTAGGTTGTGAGAATTTCGAAATGGTATTAAGAATGCAACATTTCGATTTTATTTAGTATCTTGTAATAACTTAAAAAATTAAGATAAAAATATAAAAAAATTAATGGTGGTAAAAAAAAAAAATTTGTCCAAAATTTGGGGGTGACGTCACCCCCCATGCCACCCCACTTGTGTCTGTCACTATTTGTAGCATATATTGCCAATTTTGCTGAATGCCTTTATTGTGTGTGTGTGGCATTTAATTTATAGAAGGTTAGTTATACAAGAAAACTCTACAATGGGCATTAATCACTGGTTCTATGCGATATGATTAGCCTATATAAGGAAACTAATAAACCAAATAGTTGGAAATAGATCTCTAATATCTATGCCATCCATTTAAAGGGCTCGAGAGCCAACTTGCATGGCTCATGAGCTGGCTTACATAGGATTGATTATTTTAGCAAAGCTTACACGAACAGCTTGCCTTTGCACGTCGAACAGACGAGCATTTCGTCGCAATTTCATCTTTATTGAAAGCTTGTGGTACCTATAACCAGTTTAGGTGACAGTAAGTCAGTGATACCCCTTTATTCATTGTTAAAAGCATTAAAGGTCCGTTTGATTGGTTTAAATTCCATAGAAAATGTCACGTTCAAGGAATTCAATTTTTATTTTGGATGTTTGATATGAAAGTGAAAATGGAATTCGAATTTAAATTTCAAAGTACAACCACTTTAAACTTGATTTTTTTCCCAATTTCATAGAAAATGGATTTCTTTGGGGTACTCGAGCTTTCATTATCTAACTTACATGGAATTGGAAAGTCTTTCCACTTTTTTCTAATCAAACGGACCTTAAATTACATTAACTCCATTTGTTTAGACTCTCAACTTCACTAAACAATCAGTAGTTGAGTTTATTTTGCTTGTTCCATAATCAATAAATGTTCAACTTTTTTCCTCTTTTTTGTCAAAGACTTTCCTCCATTATCCTTTATAAATCTAACCACTTATCCTTTCATTTTAATTTCTCAACTTCATTTGCACATTATTTATCCTCTTTCCTTTCCATTTTTGCGTTGTACTCGTTTAATCAAATTGATTCTTGACGATTCCAACTTGTATGAAGATTTCGAGATGACAACTTTTATTGGAAAGTTGTTGAAGAAAAGAAGACATTTTCGCGTGGAGAGTCGGGCCTCGCTAACAATTAGAAGAAGATTCAGACGATTGTGTAAGGAACAACAACCTTTCGAGACAAAGTCCCAACAATAGGTGCTTTATTTGCGAAGATTACGGTCTACAAGAAGCGAAATGCCTCCAAGGGGCACAAGCACACTGAACTTAGAAAATAATTGGGGATAAAAAGATAATAAATGAAAATTACATAGTTATCTGTTTGAGAGTTTTGGATTCGTTCACTTCTTCTACGTCATCTTTACCCTTTTATACTTGTTTTACGGTTTCCTTTGTAATGTTGTTCGAGAAACTGCTGGAAAACTTCTTATCGCCCAGTAACCTCCCACTTTCTCCATGATAGATGACTTGTTACTAATGGATGCTTATCTTTTTGTAACCATCCACTTCTTACATGATGGATGATATGCAAAAACCGTTCTTAACTACTACTATATTTCTTGACACTTAACCGCTCCTGACTGTAGCTTTTGGATCGTAGAATGAACTGCTTTCATAATCATCGCTTTAAATAAATGTATTATGCTTTCTTGGATCTTGGGCGTTCTGCATGCTTAGGCGATAATGCTCGCCCCGATTCTGAACGACTTATCAGTTTGGGCGATGTTGAGCCCCCGCTAATGATTCTATCCCGGGTATTGTTTTAGGACTATTCATGGTCTCTCTTGGGCCCATCCTTCGAATTTCCTACTTGGGCTCTCATCTTTGGACCATTTAATTGGGCCTCATTTTTATGCATCAACAATTACCCCCAATATGGAAAAATTAATATCAATTATTAATTTTATGTCATATTCATTCTTTATGATTTTCGCGATGTTTAAAATTAAACAAGTGAAAATGGGCACAATTATTACTTGGTCTGGCAGTGTAACCTTCGTATCTGAAAAGTGAAATATCACGCCACCCCTATAAACCAAATATCCCTCTATTTTATTGCACCATCGTATCCACATTCTTCATCGTCGCGTTTCTTCTCCTATTAAATCACTGTTCTTGCCTTTTCACTATTCATCTTCTTGCCTTTT
>CAIGRP010052512.1:0-11024 GCA_903798385.1 Fraxinus cuspidata
CATGATAAATACATCCAGAGGTGTGAGTTTACTCCAGGTCAAAAAGTACTATTGTTCAATTATAAGTTGAAACTTTTCCCTGGGAAACTGCTCTCCATGTGGTCTGGACCATTTACAATTGTTCAAGTCTTTCCACATGGAGCAGTTGAGGTAACTCATGAGACAAAAGTAAACTTCAAGGTAAATGGACAACGTTTGAAAGCATATTGGGGTGGCAATTTTGATAAAGAGAAGTCATTCACCCAACTCCACAACCCGAAATGATCAAGCTGTCAAGTTTAGTTAAAGACTATAAATTAAGCGCTTATTGGGAAGCAACCCAATTTCTTAATTCTTTCATTTATTTTTATTTTTTTTTTCGTATTGCATTTCATGTAGTTTTTTCTTGATCAATAGTTTGCATTAGTTATAGGGATGTTTCAATTTATAGGGCATCACCATCCTAGAATGTTTTCCCTAAGGCCATTAAATTTATTGTCGGTTGTTTCGATTATTTGGGGTAAGTAACACGTGTTCTAGCTTATTTGATCTTTATTGTTTGATTTGACTGCTATTTGCAAGAACATGACACCGTGAAATACTCAACCCAACACAAACCAAGGAGAAAGCATGATAAAGAAAATTGTCTAGCCGTCACATATAATGCATCATACATTCAACAGAAAAATTCGGGGAGTACCTTCTTCCTTTTCCTCTCCCTTATATTCTTATTTATATTTTATAACATTGATGACAATGTCGATTTTAAGTTTGGGGATGGGAAAAACTTTGAATTTTTACTTTTCGTGTGTTTTTGAGTATTTGTGTGCTTGTTTTTAATTATTGCTTTAGTATATAATAAAAAAATATTAAAAAATCAAAACAATTTGAAAATTTTCAACACAAAATAAATAAATAAATAATAATAATAATACAAAAAAAATTCTTGTTTTAAGATGTGTGCTTGTGTGAGTTAAATAATCTGGTCGACAACGATGATTAAATTTGAGATTTGGTGCTAATTTATGAACTGTGAATAGGATGCATGCTAAACTGATTGAGACTTAACCTTACAAAATTTGATATTATATGTGCACTAAAATTAAGTTGGACATTGTGATGCTAAGAGTTGATTCATATAATTGATAGGTTGATATAGTTGGACATAAATGTTTAACCCAAATCATACTAAATTACTTATCATTCGACAGGGATTTTGCTGTTGTAAAAAGATACGGATATGGACATAGATTCCATGTGTGAAACCTTTTGTGTGGAATGTCTTGATTAACGGGATAAAATTTGGTGAAAATCTTAAGCTGGAGGTCGGTTTTGCTTGAATAGGTGTTTGATAAGGGACATTGCACTGATCAAGACATAATTTTTATTTTTAAATATAAACATTCTCTTCAAAGCCTTTTTGACTTGGGTTATTAAGCCATAAGGGTGTTTAAAACCTGATGCCCTAAAGTCATCTGATTTGGAAGTTATCGGCCTAAAGCCTGTTACACGGGTCAGTTAGAAAGCTTAACAGAGAGAATTCAAAAAGAAAAACACTTTTGAAAAAAAAAAAGAAAATGCATGAAAACAAAACACTAAATGCCTTGGTTAAGCTCCAAACAGTTGTTTGAGAAAATTTGACTTTTGATGAAAGATAACTAGCCTAAATTGAGTTTTGGAGGTCGAAGCAATCAAAAAATTGGAGAATATTTATTTATTAATGTGTTGACTTGCAATTAGTAAAGTCCAAACTAAACTAGAGAGGGTGAGGATAGTAATTGAAATTTCAACATTAGATTACACACTGAGAAAAAGTGAGAAAATAACAAGTTTGGGAGTGTGTGAATCATACGAGGGATGACAAGATATATTTGACCACAGGGGGTCGGGAATTGAAGCTACTTATAAAGTCATGATTGTCTACTTAATTCTTCACAAACACAAGTCGATTTTGCATTGGAAGAGTAGATACTGGTTTAGTATTGTGACTATGAAGTGGTTTGTAGATTTAGTACTATAATTTCAAATACTGAGATAAAAAGTTAGATCATCTAACTAAACATTTTTGCATGCTTGTATGTTTGTTGTTATTTAAACTATAATTTTTTTGGGGACAAACAAATATTTAACTTTTGGGGTATTTGATAAGTTTAATTTTTTACACTTATTCAGGACCTAAAATAATGATATTTGATAGTTCTATTGATAAAGTATATTCTAAGTTGTTGTATTTTTATGTTTAATAGGTAAAACTCCATGAATGGAAAATGAATTGAAAGAAGGAAGCAAAAAATGGCAAAATCCAAAGTACAAGGACTAACTTGCATTGTATGAAAGAATGGAGGACTTGGAAGCAAGCATTATTTAATTAAGCATTTGATTTAATTGGGCCTCAACTTGGACTTAAAATTAGACCCAAAATTTTTTGTGGTTTAGGTTTTATATAATTCTATTTATATACACACGCAGGAAGAAAGGAGGGAACAGACGCAGATGGAACAAAAAATAAAAGTAGGGAGTTGCTGCTGAAATAGAAAACAAAACAGAAATGGAGGAACGGCTGCTAGAATTGTAACTTGAAGCTTTGTTAAATATATATACTCACGGAAACTGAGGTAACTTATTATATATATATTCAAACATTGAGGCAAAAAAACAGAGGCAGAAAATGGGGGCAGAAATTTAATTCCAAATTTGTTCACGTTTCGTCAATTTTCGGTGATGTCGATTCACTTTTGCGTGTTTAATTTCAATATTATGCTAGNTTCAAGAGATGTCAAGAATCCATCAAACCCATTCAAGAATTCAAGATTTCTCCTTGATTATTCAATTTTCGGGTGATATTCATTAAACTTGGAATGATTTCTCGTAATTTCAACATGGTAGGCTAGATTTTTATATTATTAGGATGAGATGAATTTTTGTTATGAGATTTTTGGTTTGAATAATTAGTTTGACGTTAATTTATTGAATGTTTAAATGTTTATTATGGTTTAATTTGTGTTTCAATTAATTGGTCATTAGTTGAATTGTTTGTGGAATTTATTATCATCGAGAGAAATAGTAGGATCGTTAGCACGTAGTAATAAGTATTGTGAGTTTCGATAGAGGATAGATATATATATCTCTATGCTTTGCTTGGTTTTTTAAATGTTCTAACTCGTTTAATGATTTCTTATATGTTGGTATCATTCATAGAGATATAAAAATGTCACATATAGGATTAGATTTAATTTCTATAGAGAGAAGCTTTTATAAATTTGGAACTTCGACCAACTCGCATGATAACAAAGTGTCATTTTAATTGTTGCACTAGAAATAGATTAACAAAGGGGATTATACATTTTAGCAATGCATCTAAAAATTTTGATAAACTTTTACTTTGATTTATAGTATGTGATAAATTAGACATAGATTTATTACAAATCATTATTACTATATAAAACACGTAGTCCTTGTGGGTTCGACATTCTATACACTATTATATTACTTGATTACGATCTTGTTCACTTGCGATTTTCAAACGGTCACATGGTGTGCCCGGTGGGGGCATGAGGTGTCCGGTTGGGACATGGTGGAAGAGTTGGAGAATGACTTGAAGAGTGGAGATCTAATTCCTTGTTATGAAATTTTTGTCAAGATGTAGTTTGTTAGGTATGTGACAAATATTCTATGTGATTTAGAAGTTTATTGAATGAAGGAAGCTTTCTTAATCTTGGTTTGGAAGTGCGGTTTGATTAGGAATCAAATTTTATGGTGTTTTGAGAGTTTGATTGAATTAAGAACTTGGAGATGAAGTAAAATACCTTGGAACGAAGAGAAAAAAAATAATTGTTTAGACTAGATTGAGAAGATCAAAATCTTATAAGACAATTGTTTGTTTCTTAGTATAATAAATTCTTATCTTCCAGATTTATTTGATTGTTGTGTGATCCATAAAATTTCATATTGTCCATTTTTCGCCTTTAATTATTTGGCCGGTTTCTCAACAAATGATAACAAAACGTTCTTGATATCAAGTTGGTTAATAACAACCTCAAAATTAAGTGATTATAATCTTGTCTAATAAAAGCCAATAACAATTCATTGAACTGCATTCTAAAGCTTAAAATGACACCATATGCATGTATAGCCAAGAGCTACCAATAATTTACGTGAAAATTACTTTTTTACTTTAACGGCTTAACTTATGCCAAGTGCCATTCTTTAGATAGATACTTGCTATTTGTATGACTCAGCGTGAAATAAGTAATTCAAACAAAAACTTTAGGAACACAATTTTTGAAATCCACCAAATTATGAAGAAATAAACTCGCAAACTTTTATTAATGTAAGATGGTGAAAACCGATGAATTAACCCTTTATTTATAAAACTTTTTATAAAAACCTAGTTTAAACAAACTAAAATTCAAAATAATTCAAAATAAACTAAATGATAAAAATATCACTAAAATGTTAAATGCAATTTTCGAGTCCTAAACGAACTCGGATGACTAAAATCTATTGTATCTCACCCGTGAATTCTACCCATCTCGTCTCTTTTCAGAATGTTATTATGAACCCAAACCAAAACTCGATTGTCACAACTGCACTATTACATTTTTTTCCTTTCAAAATCATAAATACCTCAAATCAATAATATTTTGTTAGTGGATAGACAAAATTATGTTTGTGGGCTATGTTTGAGCAAAGGTAGGTTTCTTGTTGGACTTGTTTCCATTTTAGCAATGTTTGAACATTTTGTTAGACTACAGTTCAAAACAAAGAAAATATCACTTGTCAAACAAAAAGGCCTGCCCTTTTTTCCTACCTAGACGCTAGGTGAGGCATTTTATCTGTGCCCCGCGTATTATACATACATTTTAAACAATATTAATGTCTAGTCAGTCATCCACCCCTTCTTATGCAAGGCCAAACAAACATAGATGTATACTCTTTTCCATAATAAAGAGTTGATCCTATCTCGACCACTAAATCAGAAGTTTCAACAGTTTCTAATGTCAACACATTTCACTAAAGCCATACACAAGCAAGAAAAAGTAAACTTCATATTACCGCAATTTTTCATACCTGAATTCGAAGATAATTTCTTTCTTTATGAAGGGATTGAAAAATTGTTGAAATATGAATATTGTCCATATCAGTGCTAGCATCACCAAAAATATCCAACAATGGTGAGGCACCTTTGTTAAATAAGCATTCGATTATACCTTAATAGGAAGCTTCTTTTGCATCATACATTTCTTCTCTTTAAGCTATACCAGTGCCTAATGATAAAACCAACATCCTCTTGCAGTCCATTGATTCCATATCCACATGTTCAACTTTCTTGAGAAGGATTTCTTTGGAAATGTGTCGGCGAAATATAATTTAAATGAATAATTGTACCTTGACTTTAACTCATGAACTACCTCTTTTAAAAATCTTTAATTGTTGTTATTGTTAGGGAGAGGAGACATATTTATTTGATTAAGCTATTTTGAAACGCTCAGTCACTTGCAAAGTGATTCATTTTCTATCGAGGACTTGAAGTGTATACAATGTTCATAAATGGATGGTTGTGAACTTGAATCTCTGTCTTTTGCTTGCTCATGCTTTGATACTAAAAGTTCAAGCTATTAGAAAACACAAATTTATTTAATCTGTTGTGTATGTGACTCATATATAGTGAAATACAGGTTTACTGAAAGAAAAGGCTGATGACATTGCTCTACTCTGGCATCAGCCTCTTGGACTTTAATTTACTATTTGTTTGCTAGGGATGCAGAATGGATTGGGGGGGCTAGGAAAATATGCCTCGTTGTACGGTACAGGGATATTTTGTTGTATGGGCCCTAAAGTTTTATACAGCCCAAGGATAAGGTTAGTGTATGTGTGTGTGTGTGTGTCCTGATTATATAACCATATTATTCATATTGAGAAAAATATCTCCACTTCGCTCATTGTGGACGTAGGTACATTATAAAATCACTTTGGAGAATGCTAATATACATTTCTCCCATTCTTCCAAATTTGTAAACATTCACGTGCTACTAAATGTCTACTTATCTCTCCTACCTAGATTACTACCAACAATTGCCTGAATATGGATATGTCATGCTTTAGTTTGACAACTTTAGCTGGTGGAAAGTACTTGTTTGTGAATTTTTACGCTAGGTCATTCTAAAAGGTAATACTTCCCCGTAGGTTGTGAATATAATAGTTGTGATTTGTGCAACAATAGTGATGAATAATATGTAATCAACGAAGAAAGAAAACAAATAGAAATTTACGTGGTTCGACAATTGGCTTACATCCACGAGGGCAAAGCACTATGATTTGTATTACGTATGAATAATAAGGTTACACACACACACACATACACACACTAACCCTAGCCCATACACAACTTTTGGGGCCATTCAAGACTTTAAGGAAAAATTCAAAAATGGTGCTCTGACTATCACAATAGAGCTTCTTCCATTTTGCTTGATCCCAAGCTCCTGAACAAGCCCTCTCAACCACAATAATTCTCTTCCTACTTCAGTTGCGTCCATGTACTCTACCTCAATCGTGGATAATGTCATAAGTGACTGCACCATTGATCTCCATCATATAGGCCTCCCTATTAGTGTGAAAACACAACCTAATATGAGACTTCCTGTCATCCAAGTCGTTTCATAATTTGCATCTACATATTTTTGAACTAAATCATCATCATGTTGTCTCACAAATATGATCCTACACTCCATTGTACCTCTCAAGTATCTGAAAATCCACTTTACAGCTCTCCAATGTTCTCTATCGGGACTAGCCATGTACTTGCTCACCACACTAACTGCATGTGCTAGATCTATTTTGGTACACACCATTGCATACATCATATACCCTATTGCACTGGCATGGAACACCTTTGACATCTCTGCAATTTCTTCTTCATTCTTTTGGACACTGATTAGTAGAAAATATGAAGTGGTTTGTCAATAGTGTACCTACTTGTTCTATATCTGACATGCTAAATATTTTCAACACTTTTTTCTAAAAAAAATTCTAAGACACACATAATCTTCTAGTCTCCTATCTCTGTTGATCTCCAACCCAAGAATCTTTTTAGTCGATCACAAATCTTTCATATCAAACTTTCTGCTCAATAAAGACTTCAATTTTTCTACCTCATCCATGTTATAAGCAGCAATTAGCATATCATCTATATACAACATCAAAAGAATATATGAATCATCCTCAAAAACTCTATAGTAAACACAACAATCAACTCATTGTGACTCTAGCCAATTTGAATCATATAGGAGTCGAACTTCTTGTACCATTGCCATGGAGACTGCTTAAACTCGTATAAAGACTTTATCAATTTACACATAAGATTCACTGTTCCTGGTTCTAAGAACCCCTCTGGCTGCTCTATGAAAATCTGCTCCTCCAAATCACCATGAAGGAAAATGGTCTTCACATTCAGCTGCTCTAACTTTGAATCAAAATTGGTCACCACTGCCAAGATAATCTTGATCGAACCCTGTGTATTTCCACTTCCTTTTCTAACATTGTTTCTTTCTTTTTGCATACCCATTTATACCGTATCGGTCTCTTTCCCCCAGGAAGCTCTACCAAATCCCAGTTATCATTCTTATGCAATGACTCAATTTTCTCTATTATATTTTCCATTCATTTACTTTTCTCGTAACAACAAAGGACATCTTGAAAAGTTATAGGATCACTATTGCTGGTAATGAATGCGTAAGAAACTGAATTCTCAAATCCATACTTTAGTCGTGGCCTGATAGTGTGACGTGGTCAATCTATGGCAATACTGTGATACTGTTCCTCTTCTGAGACAGGACTATCTGCTCTCTAAGCACTGATCTTAATATCAACATTGTCTAGCTCTATCTACACCACTTGGCTCTTACTGCTGCCCTCCCATGAACTGAGCTTCTTCTCATTTGGAGAAAATTTAAGTATGAATGTTTCATCAAAGACTGCATCCTTACTGATTACCATCTTTTTTGCGTCTAAATTCTAAAATTTATACCCTTTTACTCCTTTCACATAGCACCAAAAATGGTCTTTTTATTTCAAATCAAGTTTCGATCTCTGATCATTAGACACATGCACATAAGCCGGACACCCAAATACTCTCAATCTAGAAAATTAACTCCATTGCCTGTCCAAACTTCCTCTACAACTTTCACATCTAGTGCTGCCAGTGGAGATCTGTTTATGACATAACACACTATGTTCACCACTTCTGCCCAAAAACTCTTCGGAAGCACTGCATTCACCCTTAAACATCTTGCTCGTTCTGCAATTGTTATGTTCATCCTCTTCCCTACACCATTATGTTGTGTTGTCTAGCGAATTGTATAGTACCGTTGAATACATGCTCCTCACAGAATTTCAGAAACTATGAATCTGTGTACTTTGTACCGTTGTCTGTCTTGAGGTACTTAATTTACTTGATCGTCTGGTTCTCTACCTCTACAGTCCGCAATCTAAACTTGGCAAAGGCTTCGGACTTGTACTTCATGAAATACACCCAGAATTTTTTCTAGAGAAGTCATCAATGAAAGTGATGAAATATTGAGACCTACATTTAGACAACTCCTTCATTAGTTCCCAAAAATCATAATGAAGATAATCGAGAATGCCCACATTTGACTTAGATTCTACTGTACCAACTGCACCTACAACTATATTTCTCAATAGTTTATAAATATTCCCTGCCAGCTTATGACCCTTTATTACAATCATAGCCCATTTCTTTATTGTCAAGACCCCACACTCTGACTTAGAAGAATAGCCACTAGTGTCTAAAGTACCCAAAGAAATTAGGTTCTTTTTAAAATTTGGTACATGCCAACATCATCCAAAATCCTCACCATGCCATCGAACATTTTATATTTTATGAAACCCATTCCAATGACCTTACATGATACGTCATTATCCATCAGAACATATCAAACGATATGAATCAAACCAATCCCGACGATGTGATATGAATAGGTTGAATCAAGTACCCAAGAGTTATGTAATATGTCAAGATTACCTACAGAGACTGATAACATATCTCCATGTCTAGAATTCGAATTTAATTCTACAACACTAGCCGAATTTGAGGACCAATCATCTTTCTTTTCATCACCATTCTTCTTATTCAGAAAATCCTTCTTAAGGTGACCCGTTTGATGGCACTTGTAGCATTTGACTTTTTCTTATTTTGATTCATGGACTTCGATCTCGTATTCCCTTTGTAAGAACAACTATTTTCTTTCTTTCTCTCACTATCCTCGTAGCCTTTCGTAATCAATCCTTCATCCTGCGAACTTTTACCAGTACGCAATTTTCACTGGTTGTAGGTCAATATGACTAATGTGAGTTTCTCCAATTTGAGAGTTTCTTTATCCCACGTCAACATGATCACCAGGTGGTCGTATGAAGGAGGAAGAGATCACATCAATATCATTACTTTATCTTCGTCTTCGAACTTGATGTCAAGTCGCAACAGATCTTTAATAATTTGATTGAACACATTGGTGTGTTGAATCGGATTTGTACCCTCCAGTATCTTTATCCCGTAGAGCCACTGCTTTAGATGCAACTTGTTAGTAAGAGACTTTAATATGTAATGACTCTCCAATTTTAGCCAAACTTATATCGGAGATTTAACATCCATGACATGATACATGATCTCGTTCACCAAACATAACTGTATTGTACCCACTACTTGTACCTCGAGCTCTTCCCAATTGGCAACTGACATAGCTTTTGGCTTCTTTCCAGATAGCGCATTCACCATTCCTTGTTATACTAACAACCGGATGCTTTGATACCAGTTGTTTGCCTCCCTAGACTTTGTTTCATGTAAACATATAAGGACATCAAGTTAATGCTTGTACCTAAATCATATAGTGCTTTATCAAAATAAGTATCAACGATAATGCAAGGAATTGTGTAACTTTGATCTTTCAGTTTAGAAGACAACTTATTATGCAAGATAATTGTATTCCTCAACATACACTATCTCATGCTCTTCTAGCTTTCACCTATCGATAGAATCTCTTTCATGAATTTTGTATAGCTAGGCATTTGTTCTAAGGCATCAACAAATGGGATACTATTATGCAGCTTCCTAAAGACTTCTAAGAATTTTGTGATTGGATTATCTAACTTGTGTTTTTGTAATCTCTTGAGAAATGGTATATGCTTTAACATGAATGGTTACCTTAACCCATGGAGTCTCTGAATTCTTTTCTTGAATTTGATCTTGTGTTTGTTCAAACCATTCCAATTTCTCATTGCCAGTGCAAGTACCTTGTCAATAACAGCAACATGTCTCTTGGATTTCAGGTAGCTGAAGTCTGCTCCTGGTAGTTATTTCCTTGACTTGTTCCTTTGGATTCACCTCAATGTTAGAGTACCTTGTGATCTTTCTAAAAGTAACTTGGATTTCTGGCCTATTTGATTCTTTAAATTTTTTAGACTTGCATTATGTCCTTGCATAGCATCGTTATTTTCCACGTATTGAGTTTGCTAATTTTCAAGTGAGCTATTGTTTCTTCCTATCCCTATTTCTTCTCTTATCCTTGGAAATTCGACTATTGTCTTGGTGCATTCTGTTGATATTGATTGTTACTCCAAGAAAAATCAAATCATTCTTCCAACTTGGATTACATTTTGAAGTATGGATTATTCTGTTGATGTGAATAATTCTACAAGAGCAAGCGTGTTCAATAGAGCTGCTAAACTACTGAGCAAGGACATTTTGTACTCTGGTGATTTTTCCCACAACCATCACATATGGGATTAGGTGTCTATGCTACATGGGCCGGTTGAGTATTCTTTATAAGTCCATCATCTTCTGCTCTGTAGAAGCCATTTGTGCAGATACTGCTTATATAAAAACAACCTGAAGAAGTCTTGCAATCTTCTTCGGTGTCACTCTATCATATGACCAGCGAGCATTGGTCTTGTTAGGTAATTACCTCAAAAGTCAAAGTTGGAGGACTTCTATTGCAAATAATAAAAGGTAATTATTGATCCTATAAATAGTG
>CAIGRP010052517.1:0-28837 GCA_903798385.1 Fraxinus cuspidata
TTTTTTGGGTTTTGGTGTTATTTTTTATTTATGAGTTACGACTATCCTTACGGACTGAATTCATGATTTATGTTGTATGAATAATGAATTAATTTGACGAATTGGTGTTGAAAATTTGAAATGAGAATTGTGATTTCACTGATTTGTGAATTTGTGATTTGGGGTAAATAATTTATGTTACACTATTATTTGAATTGTGAATTTTAATTTATTATTAATGCATTTGTCTAAGTTCACAATTTCAAAGTACGTTGTATCGCGTATTTTTTTAGTATTTTGGGTTGTAATGAATTATGTTTTCATATATATATATATTATTTAATTAAATATTAATAAACGACCTGAATCTTACGATCACTAATTGTCGACGATCAATGGTCAACGTCCGTCCGGACTTAACTTTTGTGTTGGGTCCGCTACTGGGGTGCCTCTAAGTGCATACAACTGATGGTTGTGACGACTACAATTTGGGTATGGTGGTGGTGGCCGTTTGAGAAGAATGAACATTATTTTTTGTTTCTTTTTTTCCTTTCCTTTTATTCTTGTTCTTTATTGTATGCAATTTAAGGTTATGACGATTTTATAACACATAATTTTGACTTTTAATGGTCAAATGGATGAGTTTTGTAAGCTAAGAAGTTAAAGATTAGTTGACAAGTTATAGGGTGAATATGATATCTGTTTTTGTAGCTAGTATCAAAGTGTCTTAATAATGGCATTAAATATTATATGTCACTTTTTAAAATTTTTGTCACTTTTTTGAGGAGTTGTCACCTTTTTTTTTTGTCGCTTTTTATTGAATAGCTTTAAAATCCAAGTATGTTAGTTAATAAAAGTGAAACATAATCACAAAGAGACAACATGTAAAAGAAAATCAACCATCCTCTGGATATATCCTAGAATTTTAATTGGTGTTAAATATTATTTGTCATTTATCAAATTACTTCCATATTTAATGCCAAAGAAAGAGAGAGGGTGTTAATTTATATGTTATTGGGTTAAATGTGAATTAATCTTTTTTTGTAGAGAGAGTGACATTGTACACATCACTTTTAATAAAAAAGAATGTCACTCTTTAACAAAAAAATGACAACTAAAAAGTCTCACTTAACTTTACACATTATTTTTTACTTCCAAAACACTTTTCATATGATTTTTCAAAAGATCCACGATTTTAGGGATATTGTTAACGTGCTTTAAAATGATGGTCAAATATTTAATCGCATTTTTGCGTTATTATTTATTTTTGCTTATTTAAAAATACAATTGACAAATGAGTCTTTTTACTCTATAAGAAAATTTTGGAAAGAAACCATAATTAAGAACATTTATGTTAATTTGAGAATAAGAATGCAACAAAAAAGTTTGAGTTATAAATGTGATGTAAATGTTATGAACATTTATTGAAATTAAAATATAATCTATTTTTTCAACATTGTGGTGTTAATATATTTAGCATTTCGAAAAACCCATAAATTAATGACAATTTCACCATTGCATATATTTTCTGAGAAGTATATTTTTGCTTGATAGAACGAGAATGCATATTTATTTGGTCTTGATCCTTGTGTAGCGAAAGTGAGTATATCTTTATTTCATTACAATTATATACTAGGTAATTTACATAAAGAAAAAAATGACTAAAAAATGTAATATTTAAGATTTGGTATTGTGTTATAAAATAAGCCATGTTTGGTAGGGATTAAAATTAGATTTTTAGTAGATTTTGATAAAAGTTTATGAAATACATTGTTGAAAAGTTGTGGATTATATGAAATGTGTGGTTAAAATTAATTGTTGATTTAATTTAAATTAAAATATAAATTTTAATTTATACCAAATAGGGGCTAAATACTATTGTATGTGACAATTGTATCATTGCAACCCTAATTATATCTTAAAAATATAAGATTTGGTTCAACCTATTTGAGCTACATTTTTTTTTTACCCATATTTTGGAATAGTATTTTAATGAAGAATGTGTGGCTAAAAAATAAGGAAAATTTTGAATTTGTATGTAATATTATTTTATTGAAGAATTTGTAGTTGAAAATAAGATAGAAAAATTTATGTTAAATACATTCTTTAGCTTTGTCTTTCTCAATTCTATTATGATGTTCTCCCATTTCTCTTAATTTTGTAACATCTTATCAACACAAAGTTTTAGCTAGATGCGAATAATAAATTATTTTATTTTTTTTAATCTCAAAGTAAGCCACAAAGCTCTAAAATATTGAGTGCCCGTTTGACCCCTATTATTTCACATTGTAATGAGAGAAATAGTAATTTTTTGGAGAATATGTAGTTTGAAAAAAGATTTTTTTTGTTTATGTGTAATATTATTTTATTGAAAAAAGTGTGACCGATAAGAAGTGGAAGAAAAATGAGTTATAATTTAATGAGCGTCAAACGAGGGCTGAATTGACAAAAAAAAAATAAAAAAAAAATAAAAATCATGTATTCCTCTTTAAAAGAAAATGTTAGTATTCTTTTTTTGAAGTGTCTAACAACAAAGCGATGTACGTTATTTTGTTTGATTTTAACGTTTTGATTATACCATTTGATGATAGACAACTATTTGTTTGCATGTAATTGTTTATTCTAATCAATATTTCAGAAGAATATTGTATTGTTGTTATTGGAGTGATATCAATTAAAATAAAAAATTTAGAAGAATAATACATTTTACTTTTGAAGGGATAAAATCTATGCATCAATATTTCAAAAAGATTTTTTTTTTCCGAGAAAGCACAATTTCAAGCAGATCAACATTAAAAGAATACAATATTTTTGTTCTCGAATAACGACTTTATAAATATCAATATTTTGAGAAACATATTGTATTTTTATTAATGCAAAAGTGAAATTTTAAACATTATCAACTAGACGAGCATTAGATTTCTATTTTGAAGAAAAATTAATTTTACATTATCATTATTCAAACAGAATATTATATTATTTCTCTAAAAGAGCATCACTTTATAATAAGAGTAGGCACGATTCGATTTCGAAGGAAACCGAACCAAACCAAGTACTAATGAGAATCTTAAAAATAGAACCGTTAGTTTAATATATAACTATAGAGTTGAATCGGAATCGAACCAACCGGTTCTGATTCGATCTGATCCTATTCGGTTCAATTCTTTATACTAAAAATTTAACAAAAATAAAGTATTAAACTATTTGTCAAATTAAAAATAGATAAAATACAGTTAAAATCACTAATCATTTTTGTAATCTAAAAATATATAAAATATTAAACGAGGCAACAAACAAAAATACTCTCCAAGACTGATCAAGATCAATTAATAATGATATAAAATGATAAACTAAACACAATCTAAACTGTAAAATATGGATAAAAAATTAATTCTTAAGAAAATTCATATAACAATATATATTCAAAAATGTATGTAGTAATTATAATCAGATTATCTTCAAGAAAAAGATCTAGATTTTGATGATCAACCACTTCGAAAATAATGAGAAATTTGAGTTCTTGTGAAAAGTTAAACTAAAAATACATTTTTTTCCTATTAGGTTTGCATTAAATTTATGAATTTTTGTAAAATATTTGTAAAATTATTGAGATTTAAATGTTGATTACAAATTAAATTTTATAGTAATAGACAAAAGAAGAAGTGTATAGTCTCAAAAAAAGAAATTAGGGAGAACTGAATTCACTATTGATTTTTATGACAGTACCAAGAATCGAACCGAAAACGATCGATTCTAAATGCATGGCCCCAAATTCAATCCATTTAATAAAGGAATCGGAATCGGACCGGTCTGTTTTATCCAATTTTGGTCCGATTTTGAAAACAAAAACCCACCTCTACTTTTATGAGTTTCAGTATTCTCTAGGAATATTATTTTCTTGCTTTTCTTGGATAAATCACAATGTTACATCTATTAATGGGCAAGAATGATACTGTGTTATTGCTCTTTAAAACACAAGACTTTATATAAATCAATGTTCTATATAAGTTTATTACTTTGGAATAAGTATGATTGTATACAAATCAATATTCTAGAATTTTAAAAGAATAGTATTTTTGTTTCTAAAGAAACATACACTAAGTATATAAATATTTTGGAAGAATATTAATATACTATAAACATGCCATTACTTTATTGAATACCTATTGTTAATATTTTAAACATTTGTAAGTTTTTTTTATTAGGATTTGGTAAAATTATTGAAACTCAATTATGAGCGGATACTTGGTGATTTTACCACGATAGATTTTTAAAATTAAAAGAAAATGGGGCTTTGATGATATGCACGCTGTTTGTAGTTAGGGGTGGCAATTGAACCGAGCGGCTCGTCGGCTCGGCTCGTCAACCACGAGCCACGAGCCACGAGCCACTCGGGCTCGTAAAAAAGACAAGCCCAAGCTGAGCCCACGGCTCGGCTTGTGAAAAATTAAAGAATTTTTTTTAAAAAAAAGTGAAAAAAAAAAATATCAAAAAGCTGGTATGCTAGCGGCTCGGCTCGTGAGCTCATGAGCTCGTGTACCGAGCCGAGCTTGCCCACGAGCAAATGAGCCATGAGCCGGCTACACGAGCCACAAGCTCGGCTTGGCCCATTGCCATGACTATGTAGTTCATATCATAACCATTGTTCTTATTACCTCAGTAAATTAATTGGTTGATATGTATCCATATTTGATAGATATTAAAATTAGATTTTTATTATGTTTTAATAGAAGTAGATGAAATACGTGGTTAAAAGGTTGTGGACTAATAAGTGCATTTTGTGCACTTATTCGAGGATATATTACTAAGCTTTTGTATCATTTTGTTATTGCATTTTATTTAATTTAGGTTAATTTTATCTTATTTCAGTTTTGAATCGTTTCTAAGCAATTAGAAAAGAAATGAAGGATAAATTGGCCAATTGATGAAATTCTAGGGACTAATATGCATTTGAGTAAAAGTTGAAGCACTAAAATTGAAGCAATTTGATGTGGAGGACCAATATAGAAGAAAGAATGAAGAAAAAGACTAAAAAGAAAATTTACTAAAGTTTTATAATTGGGCAGCCGCCCAGTTATATTTGTTGGGCGGCCACCCGACCCTCAACCGAATTAATAGAAATCGATTTTTATGTCTAGGCGGCCGCCCCGTTTTCTACTGGAAATCGAGAAAAAAATTCTGATTTCCTAATTTGATTCCAACTCTTATGGAAACGAATCTTGGGACGTCCTTTAAAACCCTAGGGTCGTCCAAAAGTGAAAAACACGCATTATAACATAATTTGAAGAGCTTTTGAAGCAGAGAGGAAGTCAAGAACACGAAAAATGAATCCAAGAATTCTATTGGGTGATGTCGATTCTTCAATATTCTTTTTGTTGTATCTTTCATAATATGCTAAGCTAGTTTTCTATGTATTAAGAGAACAGTGAACCATGTAATATGAGTTTTAATCTTTAGTTTTATATGTTTGATATTAAAAACACGTTTTTGGATATTGAATAATTGATAAGATTTTCTTTTCTCCACAATTATTGTGCATGGTAGTTGGTGAGAATTTGGTGACTTATTTTATGCATTCGAAAGAAGGAAAATATGTTCGACATATATAAATTGTCATAGGATCCGATAGGAGATAGAAATATACCGTTATGCCTTGTGTGAATCTTTAAGTATTCATAAAAAACCATTCACTTTTATATAATCGCACCCATCATAGAAATATAGTTGTGTCATATATAAGCGTATTTTTAACATTACTCGAGAGAGATTGTTAAATAAATTAGGAACATTGATTCGTCAAATTCAATCGTGTTGTCAGTGTGTAAAACTAAGGTTAAAATTGATTATTGTATGGGAATTCGAGATCCTAGTGCATTTGTCATTCATTAAAACATATTAACTTACTTTCAACATAATTTGCATTTAATTTAGTTAGTAATTCATAATTGCATAAGTAGGTTGAGTTAGATATAATTCAGTTATATGCATATCATATTATCCTTGTTTCGGTTAAGGTCAGGAATATTTAAAATTGAACTAATCAATTTCTGTGGGACGATACTCGGACTCAAAAAATTCACTTTATTACTTGTTAACGAACAGTACACTTGCGGTGGTTTTTATTCGAAATATATTTTCGCGTGAACATGGACCTCATAAAATATGTAATTAAGATTAATTGTTGACTTTAACTTAAATTAAAATCTTAATTTTAATTTTTACCAAACATGGACATGAAAGTATTAACTTGCATTTTGCCCTTATTGAGTACCTAATAAGGAAATAAAAATAATTGCGTTACGTTTCTGAAAATATTATTTGAAGTCCTATATGACTGTTCAATAGTTTTACAAAATTAGAATTTTGGACTAAATTTGACCGAGTAAAGTTCGCCTGATATCTTAATTATGACACCCTCTATTTAGTTTATAGAAATGTGATAGATTGGCCCAAAAGACGTGACTAGTGTAGAAGATAAGTTCAAAATCTTAAAAGTCGGAAATTTTTCATTATATCAATTAAACTATGGTCAATATTTTTATGATCTCGTGCACAACTACTTTTCCAACCTCACCATCATTTTATCATTTTAGTGATACCATTAATGAGATCGTTGTGGGGCAAGCGTGTTTAATTTAGGGGAAAAAATAGTTAAAAAAAAAAAAATAGAAAAAATATCACAAAACGTTTTTAATGAATTATGCATATTAAAATAATAATAAAAAAAGTCATCTTTTATTACATGGACCGGATTAGGGGAAAATGTTGTTCCCATCACGATTATTGTGGGGAGTTTGGTCATAAGTTCCTTTCAAGAATACCTTGCACCCCGGATTGCATAATCTTAATTTAAGCCTCTAATTACACTTGTGGGCTCCATAAACAACCCAATTCTAATCTTTTTGTGCTTGTATTTAGTTTCTTGATATAGTAATAATTATCACCAAGAATTACATTAATGACCGTATTGTTAGGTTGATCTTAAATACCCACTAACCGCCACTTGATTGGATTATATTGAAAACGCGCGAAGGAAAAAGCATCTTCGGTGGGAATGTGGATAACACTAATTGTCGATTACATAATAAATTATAAAAAATTAAATAAAGGATCTACTCTTTCCACCTCCACCTGTGGATATAAGCATTTTTGGGTGTTGTGACAATTTTTTTTTTTTTTGTGAAATCCACGGCCACATTGGAAAAGCCAAACACGACCTTGGAAAATCAAGTTAAGGAATCTCTGTGGTGATCTCATGAGGATTTAGTGATTTTTTTTTTCAATAAATAATTGTGTTTTTAATTACATTTTTAATTACATTTCGTATAACTGAAAGTTATAATCAAAATGTTTATCATTATCAAACACAAACGTATTACATTTGTTGTTTTCCAAAGCTGGAACTATATAATTGTAATATCATTGAGCAAATGCAGTCGGTTGATTTCATCTTTTCTGACATTAAGGAAAGTGGATGTTCAGACTATGTATAAAGTCCTAAAAGAGAGGTTGATTGTCCAATTAGTAACTTCTAATTCTTAATTTCTTAATTTTTTAGTGTAAATGTCTTAATTATATCATTTAATTGATTTGATGTCTAACATGTCCCTCCTTCTCACTTCAAACAAGTGGTAGGTATTCTTCCTACATCGAATAAGATTACGATTTAACGAAATTTTAAGGGAAAAATAAAAGTCAAGTAAATGATATATGACTAATTCAACTTCAATTGACTTTTAGTAAATTTTATGTTAGTCGTACAAACTTAATTTTGTTTCAAATTAGTAATCAAACTTCACGCTTTCTAGAGGAGCGGGTTTAGTCTCCAAAGTCGATGAGAGCTATATCTAATACTATAACTCTTCCCTCAATACATGACCTTCTTTTTCTACATTTCTTTCATTCTGCTTATTGAGCTTTACATCCCTTCAAAGATATCATTTGTCATTGAATTTAGATGTTTTTCATAACATAGTTATTTCGTCTATATTTGTTTAACTAATAGAAAAAGATTAAATGACACTAGTGGAAAAATAACTAGACTGTGATATTAACTTTTCTTGTAATAAAGCTAATAGGAAGAAACAAATTAATAAAATTGTCAGAAATTTAAGGTAAATGATCAATCAATTCGAAACGAAACCGAACTACATAAAACCTTGATCTCATAAACTTATATGAATATATGTTTTATAATTTAAATCAACTTTAGACTTTATATAAAAACATATATGCAAATGGGAAAAACTCAAAATCTTAATTAAAGTAGCAAGTAATGATTCCACATGGAAGACTGCAATCCCACTTCAGATAGATTACTGATTGAACTTCCATCCCCAAAACTTGGGGAGAACTTACTGTCGTCCCTTCTGGTAAGATCGTAGAACAGAGCTTTGATCACCGTCTGATCAGCGTTTGATGATGATGAATACATTCCAAGATTATGATCTGCAGGCAACCCTCCAAATATGGGCATGAATTTGTTGGATGATTCTCTGATTTGTGAGAAACTATTTTGGTTTTGGTTCAAAATGGAGAAGCAGGACACTTGCTCATTATCATTATCGTTGTTGTTGTAATTATGCTCATTTGTTGAGGCCGGATTTTGGTTAAAGGTGGCACAGGGTTTCAATAATGGAGGAAGAGAAGAAGAAGTTGTAATTTCTTTTTCGTAGCTACTTCCAGTTTCTTGTTTCGCTTCAACTTCTCCTTTTTTGTAGAACAATCTGCATAAAACCCAATCCTCCTGCATGCAAGTTTAATTCGATGCAATTAATTCATATACGATATGAAAAACCCTAGAGAGTGTAGAAGAAGAGAGTCGATAAATGGGAGAATGACTAAGGTGTCTCGAGACAAGGTAAGTTCTACGTTTATTTTAATTGATTATATTTTAATTATTATTAATAAAAATGTAGTACGAAATACTATTTAATCCAAATTATTGAAAAATGTTTTAAACAATATAATTCATTGTAAATAAATAAAAAAATAAATCTTTGAATATAAAATGAAGTGTTTTGTCTTGATGTAAGAAGATTCTATTTAGGGAAGCAGAAAAGACAAAATAGATTATTTAAGGAAGACAAAATCGAAGAATTTTATAAAGAAAAAACCCCATTAAGAAATTAGATATTCTTAAAATTGTGAAAACAGCCTGTAATACACGTCCAAAGTTTTGACGAGTTGCACATGCAATGAATATAATTAATCAACTTGATTGTAATTAGTCAAGCTTAAACAAACTTAACAGTAAGAGGAGATAATTTAATTAAAAGGATAGGAAGAGTAAATTAATTACCCGGATGGGAGATAATTTAGGAGGGCCAAATTGTCCTTCAAGGCGAAATTCATGCATGACCCAATTAGTTTTTCTTCCTTTAGGAGGCCTACCTTGGTAAAATACCAATGTCTTTCTCATCCCAACTATGGCTCGCTTTCGAAAAATCGGTCTATCTTTCCCGGTCGCTTTCCAGTAACCGAATAGTGTAGCTCGATTTGTTCTTAGTCCGGTTGCATATTTCCGGTCGCGTTGGCTATAAAAATACCACTCCTTGCCTCCTACACATGCTAATTCTGCAATCAATTTATGAAAATTATACAGATGTCAAATATATATATGGGCAACAAACAAACCCCATATTGATAGATAATCTTTCACTCCAATAATTAGGTAGAGACAAAGGTCAAGATGTTCAAGTACAATAAGAAAGAATTATTCACAAAGAATAAGGAAAAATTTGAAAAGTGACGATGTTGAAACCCAGGATATTACTCGTGTGTGGTCGAGGCTATGTGCAAATGTGCAAATAGGACTTTTCTTTTGTTATATGAAATCACTCACTGTCACCATCCTTTTTGTTAGGATATCACCAAGACTGTCCATTTCTACAAAAAGGTATTTGAAATATATATACACTACTTAAATACAAGGAGAAAATATTATGATTTAGTTTACTAAAACATTAATAGAAAATATAAAACAACGAACGAAAAAATCAAAACCAATAATTAGAAGTATCGATCGCCAATTTAGATAATAATCAATAAATATTACTTATCTGTAAACTTCAAGAATTCATTTACAAGGGTTTGGTGTGATCGCGTGATTGTTAAATTTGATTTGATTTTTATAGACATAACGACAAATAAAATTAAAGCAAAAGAATCCACACACTTGCAAGGATTAAAGTTAACTAGTTATGGTAACAAATTAAAGATTAATTTAGAATAAAATGAACGGACGAGGGTATTGAAAATTAAGTTCACTCAGCCGATCGAATGAAAATGAATTGCACTCAGCAGGATGATTACTTTCCCCACAGGCAAACGCAACTTTATTAATTAGGATATTCTTCTTTTGTCTTAAACATATTTTAGGATAATCACAACATTAATCATAAATTTCTGTCCACTGAATTTCTATCAAAACCAATAATTATCTGCTGCCAAAGAAATTAATCCATGGAATATATATTATATTACAGTAAGCACCAAGAATGATAAATATAGAATGTATATAATTTATACATATAACGCAAAAAATAAAATAAAAATATGAAGTAAATTATAAGAAAATTTGAGGACTCACCGGGAACTTCCCAAGGCTCGCACTTATTTAGGTCAACTTCAATTAACAGAGGGGTTTGTTGGCCGCAACCTGCTACCCATTTCATCAAGTAATCGCATATCAGTTCTTCATCTTTTGGCTGGAACCTGAACCCCGGCGGCAGCTTTGACTCAATCATGCTCAAACTACTCATTTTCCGGCAAGGTGGCGGTGGTAGAGAGAGAAAGAGAGAATGTATGACTTTCAAATGCAAGGGTAAATGACAGGGCGTGTGGATCTCAATATATATACAAATAAGAAATATGATATTTATTAACAAAAACTGATAATTACTTATTAGAGTGTAGTTCTTTACAATTTTTACTATTGGTTGGTCAAAAAAAAAAAAAAAAGGAATTACGTGTTAGAAACAAGTGTTCGTGTGGTTTCAAGTTATAGTATGATTTGATCCTATTTGTAGGATGACGTGGCTTCACATTCGGTCTCCACCTGCTGACATGACTTAATTGTTGCTTCTTTACATTTGACAATACAAGTAATATTTTTGGATTATGTTCACGCGAATAATATCTCATTTGGAAGTAGTAGATAGAATATTCCAACTTTTGGGTTGCACTTGATGATTATTATCAAGAATTTGTTCTGTAGAAACAAGCGTATAATATTGTACAATATTTTGATCATCGAATGAGTGAATTGGATTAACCAAACATAATTATGAGCGTTTTTTCACCAATTAGTGTATGACAAGTTGAATCGTGGACAATAAGAGTCATCTCGTAATAACGTAACTTCTAACTTCATCCTATACTAAAAACTATCGAGACGACACATGAATCTTATTCTAACCCTGGAGTTGATTAGTTCTTGATTTCATTCCATCAAACAAGACTAAGCCAAATAATTAGCCAACTTGACACTTGTCCATGCCAATAATACTAAAATAGTAACATAAATAGCACAAACTCTTAATTCTTCTTCTTCTCTAGATGATTAGAACGCATCAATTGTATGTCTTTTCTTCATGGAATAAAATGGCCCAGCCCCCACTAACACTGCAATGACGTTCCACTGAAATGTGACCCTTTGGACAGCTTCTTTTGTCAGTTCTTAATTGAAATATTTGAATTGGAGTCGGCTCTACTTTCTCCTAACTTTACCCTTTGAACACTTAACCCAAGAGTCGACAAACCACTGTCTGCATCAAAAACTCATATTTTGTTAAACTGCCACTATAAATTTCAGTCAACAGTATCTTTGTTGAGCCGACAAAAAAGAATTCCTATGGCTAGGTTTCAATATGCTTAAAATAGTACGATAATTATTTAATGAATGTATCTTTCAACTTTCAGAGCAAAAACTACAGCCATAAGTTAAAATGAACAAAGATGTTAAAAAGCATATTTAGTACGCTACATCAGATCGAATTAAATAACAAAATCTTGATTTGAACTTCTTCTTTAAAATGAATTATTCTTTTGTTTTCCATCGCATTAAACAAGTCGTAAAGAGTAATGACTTGTTCCCAACATATTAAATAACAGAGAAAAAAGTTAAATTCGTGTCGATACTAATGTTGTATAAATTTTTTAACTTGCAACGTCAAATAAGTAATATTAGCTTGCAGAAGATGGAGAGGGAATCGTCTATCCTTGTGCATGTCACGTATGCAACAACTGGTCGTTTAAATATATATAATTCAACCACTTGAATTTAAAAACATGAACTACTCTAACGTAAAATAGTAGCATTCCATGGTATCTACTATCTGAGGTAGTATCTACTAAATTGTCTGACCCAACAAATTGATGCACAGAAAAAAAAAATGGTTGGGGAGGGGGGACTTATTTGGTTTATTTGATTATTAAAGGAAATAGACTCGAGTGCACGTTGGCAGTTGTAGGTCGAAGTGGTTCATTTATTTGTGCTGTGATATGGGCTGCTTCAGTTGGCAACCCGATGATTTTTATTTTTAAATTTTTTTCGAAGTATATATACACACACAAAAGATGAAATTAAATATAGTTTTTTCTATGCAAATGCCTGAAAATTATGAAATATTTGAAAATACTTTATTATTTATAACAAAAAAAAAAAATCTCAAAAAATAGTAGATTGAAGCGCGACAAATTATTGTCCTTAGAACCGGTTTTGCACATACTTAATCCAGTGCGACAAGGTAAAGGTGGCCGACACTCTCAAATGCTTAAGCATCCCATTGAAGTTCAGCTAAGAAAAGTCAACTAGAAATATAAAGAAAAGACAAGAATCAAAGTTATGTTTTTCATCCTACTAATGGAGTCTTTTTTTATGTACTTTGGAAAAAGTAAAAGGTATTCAACAATCTTTTCTTATAGATTTATCAAAAAAAGGAATTTAAGAATGATGATCGTGTTATATGAACTTCTTGGAATTAAAAAGAAAAGATCGATCATAACAATTTTTAAGTGAAATAAGATCATAATTTCAAGAAGTACTTCATAAAAATTGACTCATAAAAATACTTTTATATTTATTTTTTCTATAATTAGCATTGTTATTCATCACTGATGATTAACTTAATAAGAATTATGGGACTTTCATCCGGCACAACACTGAAAATGAAACAAATGTCTTTCAGTATGCAAAGAATTGTTTTGACCACTCAAAGAGAGTTTGTCTAATTTGTAACTATGAATGATCCAAAAATCTCTTTATTGTGATGGCAACGTTTCAGGTTATCCTCTTTTCTACACTCCCATTATCTCAGAAGTCCTTACTCATATCAATCTTCAATTACAATTGCCAAATGTCTTAAATTTGATACGATTTTAGAATTTAATCCAACACGAGACTTATGTCAATCTTGCGCGATTTTCATGCTAAAATTATTAGAAGCTTAGTTTCATTTTCAAAACTAAAAAATAAATTATCAATTTTCCTATTATCATTTTAGTTATTGTGTAATTTTTAGAGCGTCTTCAATGAATTTTATAAATTGCTATCTATGTGGTACGGAAGTTGAACATCTTTTGATGTGCGTAATATTAGTATGTATATATGCATTTAAAATGTCAATATGTATAGAGTTTATTAAAATAATTGTAATTATTACCCTTCAATCTTTATAATCCCAGCATCCTAACGAGTTGAGAAGACTCAAGATTGCAAAGTCTTTAAAAATTATGAAAGACCTTAACTTGTGTTTTAATATATATTTGGGGGGTTGGTAGTGACTCATTAGTTTCAATTATACATTTCTCTCTCGCTCCTCCATACGCCTATATGCGCAAGACTATGTAAATATTCTTTTATGTAATTTATGTGTGGGGACTAAAATTGAAATTTACGTCCTCAGCAAATATTAATGATATTTACTTAGTAATGACACAATGGTAATTGTTCTTAAAATAGGCGATGTGGTACTGGATTTTTATATGACTTTGTAAATTTCTCTCTTGCAATTTAGGATAAAGGTCAGTTAGGGTTTTGGTTGAAATTAATCCAAATTAGTACATCTGCTGATCATTTGAAAAATCATTATAGTTCTTGACCATTTGGTTGAATTTCGCCCTTCTTAAATTCTGTGATTATCCGTTCATTCCACATACTCAGACCTTTTCAAGTAAGGAAACATCATTATCTCTATTTCAATTCAAACGTGGATTTGATTCACACTCCGTGTTCTAAATTATAATGACAACAAACAGTTAATTATTGGCTTTCCTTGCCCTAATTTATTTATTTACTTTATTTTGGTATGGAACAAAATGGACTTTAGATGCGTATATATCAATATTTCTCTATTGGGAAAAGTCAATGATCTATTTTATATAACCCATAATATAAAAATCGAATTTGAAGGTTATCAAACGGTAAATTACAATTTTTTTTTTTTTTTTTAATTTCCTAATGCCATGTGGCTAGTATTTAACAATATAGTTGAATCTAACATTGTTTGGTTTCTTATATAAAACAGGTAACAAACACAAATCCCGTTACATGATCTAGACAACCTGTAACAAGGAATTAGAAATAAAAGTATCCTATTATTTTAAGAAGTATCGTATTTGATACGTCTTTTACCAATTACAAAACAATTGTTGTATTATTTTTAATGTTGTTTCAATGGTTGACATTGAGCGGGTGTTGCCTTCTTTTCAATATGATATTAATGATTTTTTGTGGCATGTGATAGTGCATTTGAGCTTATATAGTTTGGAATATAATAGTTTGACTCTGTTGTTGACGCCATTGTGTTTGTACTTGTGTTGGATTGAACTTCGAGAAATAGCGGTTTAAGGGATTTTATAGCTGCAATAAAACCATGTGTGTGTGTATTTTGCTTATCTTTATTGTGAGTGGTGAAGTTAGATTTTAAAAGTATTATGATACTTTTCATATAGTACATAACAAATACGTTCTGATTATGACAAATCGAGTCAACGTGATAATTGACCTTGTATCTGATTTTACAAAATATTTAGCAAAACTAGACCATGACTAGAATAATTAAAGAATTTTTTGTTAGAAATAGAAATTTAATTTTTAAAATTCTTATTAGATGAGTTGATCTTATGAGATAAAAAGGTCAAATAACTTATCTTGCCATGCGTATAGCTATGCATTTACTTGTTACATAGAACTTTTGTAGCATAAAACAAGTTTCTATCAAGTCTGTCCTCGTGCACGTATCTTGCTTATTTTTGTTGTCAGTAACGAAATTAGATTTTTGAAAAACTATGGCTCATATGATTTTATGAAGTTCCATATGTTACTTTTTTCACGTGTACAAATATTTCCGATGATGACAAGTTCAGTCAACGTGATTATTTTCTTTTCTATATGATTTACAAATATTTAGCAAAACTAGACATTAATCGTAATGGTTAAAGGCATTTATGGTAAGTGGAATTCTAAGTTTTTATTTTTATTGAATGAGTTGATCTTACGAGATAAAAGGTTGACAATGACTTATCTTGTGTCGCGCATAGCACTCTATTTAAGTGCTATATAGAACTTTTGTAAAATAATGTAGTTTTCATCAACTGTACCCTTGTATGTGTGCTTTGTTTATCTTTGATTTTATGAAATGTTATTTACTCATGTTGTCTGATGATGACAAATTTAGTCTAACATATTTATTTGCATGCTATCCGATTTTATGAAATATTTAGCAAAACTAGACGTTAATTGGAATATTTCTGACAAAAAATGTAATTTTCCAATTTCAACACTTATCGGATGAGTTGATTTTATGATATATAAAGTCAACAAGGACTTATTTTGCATCGCATATAACTCTCTGTTTATGTTATACATCGGACTTTTGTAGCTCAATATATCTTTTTTAATCACATATTTTCCAGAAAAAAATTACTATTATAAAATCTATTCTCCCTAAAAATAGGGTGCACACAAACCCTAAAGTATCATAATATGATTTTTTTTTTTGCATATTATAGAATAGATGTCTAATAATGACAATTCAATCAAAATGATTTTATATTTGTTAGGTTTTATAGTTGTAGACAATCTTTTGACAAAATTATTGTTGTAAAAGAATTTTTTAAAGTCAAAGTATCAAGTAGTAAGTTAGAAGTATTAGGGTTCGAGCATGGAACAAAGGAATAAAAGTCGCCGCATGTCACCTGGATTTCGTTCAAGCGACACACCGCACTCGCCTGTCGCTGAGCTATCGCTCGAACAATAGTGTATCCCGGAAAAACCTAATTCACGTTTTTCAATGTTTTTATCCGACAAATACTACACGAAACCTCTTCACTATATATATGGATGCCACCATTCGAAAAAAAAACATAGGTTGAACATTGAGAGAAACAAAGTTTTACATCTTCCACATCATTCCTAGATTTCAACCATCATAATGATTTCATTATTGATGTGAAAAACATCAACCTCACATAAACCAAACACCAAAATATTTCCATAATATCTATCAGAGTTCTGAAAATCAAGGAAGGTGATCGGAGTTTGAGGTTATTGGAGAACAAAGATTTATCATTAATTGACAAGAGATAGACAAATTCAGAAGGTCGAAAGTTGGTGCAGGAGCACGCAATTTAGGAGTGCTTTGGTTATAATAGTCAGAAAGTTAGAAATTACTAAAGTTAGTCGAGTTTGACAATACTGTGAGTTGATTCGTTTATAGTTGATTGTTACTGGCTTGGGCCCGGAGTTTTTACCGAGTTACAGGTTTTTTTCGTCATCATATTTTGCTTATTTTCTGCTTTCTATATATCTGCAGTATTCAAACCATAGGAAAATTGAATCGATTGACTAACTATCTAGAAACAATTAAAAGTGACTTTTTGCTTATTAATTGTTAATTTTAATTCTGCATAAACACCTATTCACCCCCTCTAGATGTTAGTTGGGTCGAACTTCGTTATTTCAAGTGGTATCAAAGACTCAATTTGATTCCTGATCCATATTTAATCTAGATGAGTAAGTCTCTTTTTGTACCTCATTTTAACTATCTATAAACAATTAAAAGTGACTTGTTGCAACTATGCATATTGGAAGGTTAGGATGAAAGAATTCCTTAAGTTTCTAAATGAACGGATTTGTGTTAGTGTGCAAAATGGTTGGACCGTCCATTCCTCTACTATTTTAGGTGTAGTTATCCCCACGAACATTTCTCTTTGCACCAAGGATGAACTAGCTGAGTGCAACTGACATAGTAAAGGGCTTCATACCCAGTTTATGGCGGTGTCTAGTGAAGAGTTTAGGAGAGTGTTGATGTGTGAAACCGCGAAAGGAGTTTGGGATATTTTAGAGACCACACACGAGGGAACGAAAATTGTTAAGAACTCTAAGTTGCAGATGTTAACCACTAGGTTTGAAGAAATTAGAATGAAGGATGATAAATCATTAGATGAATTCTATGCGAAATTGAATGACATAGTGAACTCTATTTTCGATCTAGGTGAAAAAAATTCCTGAATCTGAAATTGTTCGAAAAATCCTTAGATCCTAAGATTACTGCGATTGAAAAGAGAAATGACTTAAATATAGTTAAGATAGAGAAACTTGTAGAATCCTTTCAAACCTATGAACTCACCATATCTCAACCGAAGAAAGTTAATCTATAGCCTTGAACTCTGTTAAAGAAGATGAGTATGAGTCTATTGACACGAGACTCTTAGGGATAATAAGATAGCTTATTTTCTAAAGAAATTCCAAAATATTCTCAGGAATAGGAGAAAACCTCAAGCGAGGAAGAATGATGACCCTAGTAAATTTCAGAAAGACAAGTGTCATAAGGCTAATGCTAGAAGTTCTAGTAAAAAATCTCAGTCTGTTAGATGTCATAAGTGTCAAGGTTTTGATCACTATAGGAATGAATATAACTTAAATAGAGTAAAGGGTAAGGCATTGGAGATATCCCTAACTGATGATGAATCCAATTCAAGTGTTCAGAGTTATACCTCTAGTAGTGAAGATGAAAGGAAGTTTATGGCCTTCACTGTTAGGATTAAAAGTGAATCTGATAATGACAATGAGAAGGTTGAGGAAGTAGATAGTGGTGAGCAAACTGAGGGAGATTCTAAAGATGGGGATGAGATTCGTGAGGCTTATCAAAAGTTATTTGATAAGAGTCTTAAGAAAAAGAAAGTCAATAAAGTCGTACTGGAGAAGGTTAAAGAACTAGAGATAGATAGAGAGAGAGAGAGAGAGAGAGAGAGAGAGAGAGAGACTCATAGTTGACATTCAGGATTCTATAAAAAATTTGAGTGAGTTGAGATTTGTCAATAAGAACCTAGAAGCTAAGGTCAAAACCTTAACAAGTGACCTAGAAAAATCCAAAACTCAGCCTCTTGCTTTCTCTAGTGGATCTAAAAGATTAGACAGTCTTTTGGGGTTGAACAAGCATGCATGGAAGCGTATGATATAATTATCATAATATGGCATTTCTCTAGTGGATCTAAAAAACTAGACACTCTTTCGAGGTTGAACAAGTGCCCTGCGAATAAGGGAGGTTTAGGATATAATCAACATAATATGGCTAGTATTTCCAAAACCATTTTTGTCCCCACTACCAATTAGTCAACGTGTGTTCCTAACCCTGAACTCAAGAACAAGGGTGTTGTAGGACAGAAGCCTACTAGACAACATATGACTTATCAACTTAGGAATAGATATCAGCGACCACATAATTTTGGACCTAGGCTTATCCCTACCTATTTCAATTATGGTAAGTTAGGACATATAAGACCTGGGTATTATAAATTTCTCAAATAGAAATCAGAATTTCACTAGAGTTCAAAATCAGGATTTTGATAGTCAAATTGATTTCCTCACTAATCAATTGAGTCATTTGACCAAGTTAATGACACAGTTAACTCGAAATAAGTCTTGCACTCGNTAGTCAAATTGATTTCCTCACTAATCAATTGAGTCATTTGACCAAGTTAATGACACAGTTAACTCGAAATAAGTCTTGCACTCGACAGTTTAGGTGAAAAATAGTGATTTGAAAATTTTTAAAATTGATCACAGGGCTCTTAAAGGTAAGAGCATTTATATACCTAATTGATTATGTAATTTTGATGCATGCTTATACTTTTTAATTGATTTATTCATTATTCCATGCATTTCATCTTTTTTGTTTGATTTTACTTTTTAGGTAGTTTGATTTTTAAAAAACAATTAGTAAAAAAAAAATTAAAAAATAAAAATATGGGTGAAAATTCTTTACTATAAGATGATGTATGATGTACTTGAACATGTATGTTGTGACCAAGTATGAGTTTAATTGATGCACTGTAGCATATTTTCCATTTCATTGTTTATGTTGATGTGGAGTACTTAGTATTGGTTTCTTCATCTTGTGAGTAAGTCTTGACTGCATGTGTAAGATTTGGGATGGTCGCCATCTGTTGATAAGGTGACTTTGAATATGGATTAACCTTAATTTAGTAGATGTAAACTAGAGTATATCCCCTTAAATAAAATAAAAATAATTCATTTTATACTCTTTTTCGAAACCTATTTGACTCGAGTAATTAAGCAGGGGAGGTTTCTCAAAAACCTGATGCCCTATGGTCAACTGACTTGGAGTCATCGGCTCAAAACTCGTTATAAGGGTCATCTTAATCACTTAATAGGGAAGAGACTGCACATAAGATATGAAAAATTGAAGAGAAAAAAGTTGAGCTTAAAAAGAAAAATATAAATTGTGTGAAAATGTGTATATGCTCAAAGTCAAGAGGAGAAAAGAATAATTTTTCGTGAAAAATAAATTTCATTTAAAGGTCCTAATATGAATTATTGGTTTGACTTTCATTAGTAGATGACTACACTTATTTAACAGTGATATTTAGTGTGCCATTTTTCACAAATATAAGGTTTGGAGTCTTGATAATAAGGAATTAGTGGCACTTAACATAAGTGAGTCACTTATATAATTTACTCCATTTAGACTTGAATTGAGTATGTAGGAAAGTCTACTGATTATTGACTATGCTTGTGCATGCTATCAACTGCATCTTTGAGTTATTATATATTGTTCTTACATTTGTCATTTGTGACAAAAATTGAGAGATAATAAATTGCATTTTAAATTTTAGTTTACTTTAGTTTGTTTTATAGTAAGGGGGGATTGCATTTTAAATTTTAGTTTTATAGTAATGGGGAGTTTTTTTTTTTTTTTCTGAAAGGGAGATAATATTTTTGAATGTTTAACTAAATTAAGTTTTGACGTTTAGTGATATCAGTGTTTGATTTTGGTATGTTGACTTACATTGATATTGCATCTCAATTTAGTTGGTATGTTGTTGAATTTATGAATAACTTTCTCAAGTGTTCTATTCGTATTATTATTTCACGTGTTTTTCCACTTGATATTTGAGTTGTTCTTTTCAAGGAATAGGTTGGACAAAGGAAAGACAAGTTTCAGCCAAGTCAGTTGGTTTTGGATAGATTAGATTAAATCTATTTGATTTGTAATACGTGTTTTGTCACAAAATATTAAATGGGGAGTTTGTTAGGTTTTAAAGTTGTTGACAATCTTTTGATAAAACTATTATTGTAAAAGAGTTTTTAAAAGTTAAAGTGTCGAGTAGTAAGTTAGAAGTCCTAGAGTTCGAGTATGGAACAAAGGAATAAAAGTCATAGCATGTTCTCTGCCTATCGCCCAACTAATGCTCGAGCAGTAAAAACAGAAGCTTCGTTGCCCGCTTGTCGCCTGGACTTCGCTTGAGCGACACACCATTGCTCGCCTACGTTGCGCGCTCGAGCGACAATGTGTCCTGGGAAAATCTAATTCGTGTTTTTCAAGTTTTGATTTGGTCCATACTACCCAAAACCCCTGCAGTATATATATGGACGTCATCATTCGAAAAAAACACAGGTTGAACATTGAGAGAAACAAGGTTTTGCATCCTCCATATCATTCCACATCATTCCTAGAGTTCAACCATCATATTGATTTCATTATTGCTGTGAAAAAACAACCCCACATAAACCAAATACAAAACACTTACTTCCATAATATCATCGGAGTTCTGAAAATCAAAGAAGGTGACTGGAGTTTCTAGTTGTTGGAGAACAAGGAGTTATCATTAATCCATGAGATACACGAATTCATAAGGCCGGGAGTTGGTGCAGGAGCACGCGATCCAGGAGGATTTTGGTTATTACAGTCGGATGTCAGAAAGTGCTAGAGTTAATCGAGTCTAACAGTACTGTAAGTTGATTCGTTTATGGTGGATTGTTACTGGCTTGGGCTAGAAGTTTTTACCAAATTATGGGTTTTCTCTGTTATCATATTTTACGTTATTTACTGCTTTCTATATAATTGCAGTATTCAAACCAAAGGAAATTTGAATTGATTGATTGACTAACCATCTAAAAACAATTAAAAGCGATTTGTTGCTTATTAATTGTTAATTTTAATTCCACATAAACACTCATTCACCCCCCTCTAAATGTTAGTTGAGTCGAACTTCGTTATTTCAATATTTTTATCTTATATTATGAAATATATAGCAAAATTAGACTTAATAGTAATAATAAAAGGCATTTTTAATATAAAACTAAATTTACATTTTTGTTTTTATTGAATGAGTAGATTTATGATATAAAACGTCAATAATGACTTATCTAACATTGCATACAACTCTTAGCTATCGTGTTAGATAGGACTTTTGTAGCATAACACATGATCCGACAAGTTTGCTCTCATATATTTACTTATGTAGTTGATATCTCGTATTCTATGTTAAGCTCATCTTCTATTTTTACATGCAGCTTTACAAGTACGTGAAAAAGAAAAAAGATAGAGCATATCTAATAAATGATTATCTGGTTAACAAGAACATGAACATCAACACATTCTTTAATTGATGGATTATATATATATATATATATGTTCATCCACATTTTATTAAAATATTAACCTTATTAAATTCATTTATATAAATGTTATATATTCACACCAATATCTCTTTTGTTCCAAATTTATCATTATTATAATTTTAAAAATGTAATATATTCATCCCAACAGCAATAAATTAAAATGTGGTGCAAAAAATAAAAATTGTGTTGGGAATATAATCACCACAAAGCAAATTCAATGCTTTCATAATTACCAGAAGCCCATCAGATTATGGATTCTAGTGTACACATAGACTTCCTATTTTTACAACAAAAAGAAACCCAGAACCAAAAGAAAACAAAATAAAGAATCGAAAAGAATGAATACGGACAGCTGGGTAAGTCTCGGTGATAAGTAATCCTTGACGCTGCATTGATCCTGAAGATTATAATCCTTATCTTTTCAAAAGCTTTCTCATATATTATTATGTCGATATTTTTATTCTTTGTTTTGACTTTTGTTGTAGAAGATAGTTTATGAATATTAAGTTTGAAAAAAAAAATAAAAGATTCAAAACCATTTAGAGTGATAAATTTTATTTGGTTTTATTCTTTCTACTTGAGTAAATTTATATAAGGGTATAGAAAATTTTAAATTTTAAATAGATATATAAAAAGAGTGGATAAAAATAACGGATCCTTATAAAATTTTTTGGCTGGTCACAATTTCTATGAAAACCAAAAATAGGTTTCAATTACTTTTACTATATACTATGTAGTTGGCAAGTTACAATTTCTATGAAAACCAAATAATAGGTTTCAATTACTTTTACTATATACATGTAGTGAGATGCATATCATGTTTCTAATTTATTTATCAATTATGGTTGGTGTACATCATGGTGCACATTATTATTTACACTTTGCCGCATGATAGTATCCAATTAGATATTTTTAAAGAAGGAACAATTTTTTCATCCAATTATTTGTTGACAACAATGCAAATGCGTGTAGAAAATCAATGTAAAAATGACACAATCCTTTATTTTATAGGCATTTGTATGTTTAGTTGGGGGAGTGGGGCTTAATTTTTTTCCCTTCATTTCCGCCTCCTTTCATTGATGTGTGGTGGCCCAAGAGAGACTTATATTTAGGATTGGACATTTTAACTTAAATCGAATATCTCAAACCGGAATTGATTTCAAAAAAAATAATAATTAGAAATCAAAATCGAGAATCGATTGGATTTGAGTCAGTTCTTGGTTTTTGAACCGAGACCCTAGGTACTTGAATTGAACCGATTTTTTATATAATTTTTATTTTTAACAATTTATAGTCTGGGTAAAAAAGTACAAAATCGAAAAACTCTAATTTAGATAGTAATTTACCTAAAACTCTAAATTCTGAACCTAAGAGGTCATGATTGGCTCCTTTTTTATCTATCGCGTTTACATTAGATTATTGTGTGTTAGAGATTAGTCCATGTTAATCTTTGCAATTTAAATTTTCTATGAATAAAGAAGTTCAAGTTAAGGTTATGGTATAAGTTGATGAATCAAAGCATTCATTGTTTACAATTCAAGCTTTTCATTTTCTTGCATTGATTACAAATTTAAGTGATTTTAATTTTTCTTTTATACAACATGACAATTGAATTTGGTTTATTCATAACTTGAGTTGTGGTGTATCTTTTTTTGTTATCTCGAGTTTACAGTAGAGAAGAATTTATATTAGAATAAACATTTTTACTCAAATAGGGTGAGTTTCACACATGGATTGCAATTTTTTCATATTATATAGTCATGTATTTAATTAGTATTTTTTATGTTAGTTTGTTTTAAAAGTAGAAGAATTTAAATATTGTCCATAATTAAATTATATACTTTAGCATGTCTCATTTATGGATCAAACAAGAATTATTGTGAAAAAAATATATAATTTCTTCCCAAAATATAATATAATTTTTAATGTTTTAATTTTCTAATCTTTTCATGATTTTTTATATCCAGTTATGTAGCTAGATTTCTTAGCTTCTCGAAGATTTCTTAACTAGATTTACTCCCTTGTACTAATATTGTCGACTGGGAGCATGTTAGCTATACTTATCAAAATGATCTATATGAAAATGCTTATTATATGTATATAAAAAAGTATTATGGGTAGAACCAAACTCGAAATCGGAATCAACGGTTCGATTTTATGTTTGGTTACAATAATTTCAAGGACCTGAATGGTTCTATTTACAAAATATCCAAAGTGTAATGAATGGCTTCGGGTATTGAAATATCTAGATCGACCCACTCTGACATCCAAACCTAATTTTATTGGAGGCTTGAATTTCAGTGCACCGATTTATGCATTTTTTTTTTAAGCACGGAATTTTTCAGTTTCTTATTTTATATAAAGTATTGGGTTATTGACGTAAAACCCTCCAGTCTATTGCAGAATATCTTCTATCCTTCCAGATTGATCGAAACCTTCCTATATAGCCTTTGAGGTACGAAAGATCCGACATCATCTATCTTCAATGATAAAACCCTCTGGTCTGTTGCAGAATATTCTCTATCCTTTCAGATTGATTGAAACCATCCTATATAGCCTTTGAGGTACGAAAGATACCATATCATCTATCTTCATTATCGTTGCCGTTCAATCCACTTAGAGATGGCCAAAATGAATAATTTAGTAAAGGGCAAAATAGTTTTTCCATATCCATCCACTTTTTAAGGAGCTATTTAGCCCCTATAAAATTATTCATTTTGGTCCTCAAATTCACCTAAATTGTTGTTGTTAAACGAGAATGGACGGCAGGGATATTTCGCACTTCAAATGTCATATAAGAGGTTTTTTCAAATTTTCCTACAAAGGAATCATTATTTGGCCCAAATCTTAAGCCCAAGTCCCAGCCATGACCCAAACCCACCTCTTAGCCCGTAATCTGTGGTTTACCCAAAGTTCAACCATCCTAAATCCCACCCCGCACCTCGCATCCTGCTCCCAGTTTCCGCATATTGAGAGAGAGATTTGAATTTCATTCTTCATCAATTCTTTTTGGATTTCAAGGTATTTTTATACATATATTTTTGTAATAAATTTATGCTTTATATCTATTTTTTGTATATGTATTTCTGTGTTTTTTTTTGTGTTTCGAGTATTTGACATATTTTAGCCCAAGTTGGATATAAATTAAAATTCAGATTTTAATTTAAGTTAAAGTTAATAATTAATTTTAACAACACATTTTATAAAATTCACAACTTTTAAACTACATTTTTCCCTTGTTTGATCCACATTTTTTTCATCAAAATGCATTCTTCTACAGTGATTTGACCCATTTTAACAATACATTCTTCAATAAAATAATAATACACGAAAATCTATAATTTTTCCTTACATTTTAACCACGCATTCTCCATCATAACACTATTGCACAATGCATTTAAAATAAAATAAAAAAAGTTGAGCTCAAACAACCCCTTTATCAACTTTTATCAAATATATATATATATATATATATATATATCGAGACAAGAATTTGAGTAGTTAGGGATTATCTATTTTTTTTTCCTGAATTTTTTTTTTTTTAATTCAAAACAATGGTGGTTAGTCTACTGGATTTATCAAAATAAGTAAAGAAATTTGAAAGTACATATTAATGATTGAAATACGAATGAATTATGATGTGGTAGATACATAAAAATGGTGGGATATACATAAACACGGTGTGGATGTAACAAAATATTGGGATATGATGGAAATGGTGGGATATATATGAACACGGTGTGGATGTAACAAAATATTGGGAAATGATTGAAATATGAAAAAATTATTATGGGTTAGATGTATAAAAATGTTGGGATAGATATAATGGTGTGGGTGTATAGATATGTATAGATATATAAAATTGTGGATAGATTATGAAAGGATTAAAGGAATTATGAATATATAAAAATGGTGTTGATGTATAGTGTTTAAATGAATGAATTTAATAAAAGCAATAGTTCAATGTGATCATGAATATAATAAATTTTTTTAAATTTTTAAAAAAATAAAGATGGATATAGAATGTGATAAATAAATATCAATGGTCAATGTAAATAGCTGCTTCCTATCAAAATCTACTTGACTTTAGTTTCCACCAAAATCAACTATTTGTGTATTTCACGGTACAATAATGAATGGTTAATACTTTAATCTAACTGAATTTATAGTTAATTTATAAGTTGGTTGTCACACGGAGACTTAATCCATTGCTTTTTTATTCAATATTTAACATTTTATAGCCTCCACTGTTATTACTTTATGCTAACCTTAAATTTGTGTATATTGTCGTCCACATCCTAAAGTTGCTAGTTGCTCTAAGGGTAATTAGCACATAACGTCCTCGTCTTTCATTATTATTACGAAAAACGTCACTATCTTTATGTTTTTGGCATTTTCAGTCTTATTTCCATCTTCCATTGCACAAAACATTTTTTTCACTTATTTTCTCAATTAAAAATTATGAAATGACAAATATACCCATCTCTTTAAATAAAACAAAAAGAAAAATAAAAAATTAATTGTAATCACAATCCCAATCTTTTTTTAAAAAGCGTAAATAAGTCAAAAATAAATTATTAAAACGGTAATTAGTACAAAATGTTATATTTTTCACCGTTATTACGAAAAATGTCAATATCTTTCATTTTTTGACATTTTCACCATTAATTACACATTTGATTGTGCAAATCATCGTTTACATTCATTTTCATCCAATTCTTCAAAAAAGAACTGTGAAATAATAAATATACCATCCTATTTAAATACAATATATATTTTTAAAATTTTTAATTCTTTAATAATTTATTTGAGACTCGTTTGTATTTTTTAATTTTTAAATAAATTTAATTGTGACTCGTTTTCACTTTTTTAAAAAATTAAATTTTCTTAAATAATTTATTAGGGACATGTTTGCACTTTCTAAAAAAAAAATTGGGACAATGATTGTAATTAATTCTTTAGCTTTTTATTTAAATAGGAAGTTATATTCGTTATTTCATAGCTTTTTATTAAGAAAATGGATAGAAATGATTGTTTGCGCAATAAAATGTGTAATTAATGGTGAAAATTTCAAAAAATGAAAGATATGAACTTTTTTCGTAATAACGGTGAAAGATATGTACATTACGTATTATTTACCCCTTTAATAATTTACTTGTGACGTATTATCGCTTTTAAAAAAAATGGGACTGTGATTGCAATTAATTTTTTCTTTTTATTTTTGTTTATTTAAAGAGATGGGTATATTTATTATTTCATAATTTTTAATTAAGAAAATAGGTGAAAATGACATTTTGCGCAATGAAATGTAAAAATAAGGATGAAAATGTCAAAAAAAAAATGAAATGTATAGACATTTTCCACAATAACAATGAAAGGTGGTGACGTTATGTGCTAATTACCCTTACTCTAATTTCGCACATTTCATGTTGTTGCCCGGACAAAATACAATTGATAGGTAATCCACATGCGACTATATTACTAATTATTTTCATTTATTCGCTAATTGTTATTGATAATAGTACATATAGAAATAAAATTATTGGATTGTTAATGCCATTTGACTCAATATTGGATAACTTAAATTGTTATTGCCTTGTCAACTTAATTATTGAATTTTTGTTGCCTTGTCAGTTTATTTGTTGATTTTTTTTTGGATTGAAGACATGTTTATTTTTTATTTATGATTTTTATAATTTACAAATAGAAGGTAGAGCTTCTGCTATGAGAATGAAACAGCAATTCAATCTAGTGAAAGTATATCTTTTGATGAATTGATCGAATATCAACCTTCAATTCATACCATGCAAATTCCTACAATTTCTATATGGAAATTGAACATCCTTGATCTTTAATTATTGAATTACAATCATCTATTGGTATTAAACATGATATGAGAAAAAGAAAGAAAATATTTGAACACAAAACTTGTGGAGTATCGAAGGAAAAAAAAATCTTTGTCTCGTAGATTTCAGAGAAAAATGTTTAGATTTTTCCCTGGTTTGGAGTATTCACCTTCAACGGATATATCTACTGGCTTTACTGCTATCTTTCCAGATTGATAGTTTTAATTTTTTTGGCATAGGTTACTCTTGGATGCATGTGACAAGTGGAAGATGGTTGATGATGACGTAGCTAAATGTGCACATGTTTCTCAGGTTGGTTCATCACATCCTAATACGTGAGAGAAAAGAGCTAAGTACTTAGCCTATGTTCAGGGCCGGCCCTGAGGCGAGGCCAATAAGGCCGGCGCCTCAGGCCTAAAGGTGGAGGGAGCCTAATTTTTGGCCCCCCGGCCCAGCCCAACCCAACACCAGAGGCCTCAGAACTTGGCCCAATTTTTTTTTTTTATTAACCTAGGGCTAGAATCAATTCAAAGTCCAAGACTCATTCGAATCATTCCCTCCCGTCTCCCCCCATTTGGCGAAGATTTTCCATACGACCATACCTACACGGCTACACGGTAACAGTAACACGGCTACACTGAAAGTCTGAAACGGTCGACTAGATTCTGTCCTTCTGGGCCAGCTGGGGGCCTGTGGCGCTGCCTGTTAGGCTGTACTGTGGCGACTGTCGACTAGCGTTAGTGGCGATTGAGATTTGCGGTCTTCTATTGTCTGTTGAATGAACGACCCTTAAGGCCTTGACGCATTATGCAAACGTATACAGGTTAGTAACATCGCTTCCCAGCCTTCCCGTGTGTGTGTGAGTCCGTGACCCCGACTCTCAGGTTTTCCCTTTTTATGTTTTTATCTTTGAGCATGTTTGATTTTTAGATTAGTGTATTTTTCTAGTTAATTTTTTCTTAATTCTGTGCTGAATCATTCACTATGGTCACTTGGTTTGTTGTATTTACTTGGGAAGAGAATCAGAGCATGGGGGATTTTTTAATTGAATTGCTAATTTGCCATATGAAATCATTTCAGT
>CAIGRP010052535.1:0-25000 GCA_903798385.1 Fraxinus cuspidata
ATCTTTTCTATTCATTTTTATTTTTGTTCTTTTCTTCAGTTTCTTTATTAGGCTCTGATACCATTTAACACCAGAGTGCACATGTCACACCCTTTACCGATCCGATTTTACGGCATCGGCCCTGTCTTGACAGCGATGCTAAGATACCTAACAGAGTCCTTGAACATATCCTTTTCGGTAGAGGTTCAAGTCGGGGGCGGAGAGTTCGTAATTACTGCATTTCCTTATCGAGTTCCTCCTGGATATATACATTGATATATGCCCTGATACTAATTTTTAAAGCCGAAAATAGTTATAGTGTACTATTAAGGGTATAATAGACAATACCACATATAAAAAGACAAAAATGTAAAATATTATTTTTCTTAATAAATCTCAACCATCAATTTACAAAATCTCAACCCTACACCTCACTTTGTTAACAAATTTTGTTAACTAACTTGGTACAAATAGCAATATTGGGTGAATTAATTCCTCATCCTGAACAAAACCTAATAGGAGACAATGAAATAATTATATATGCAATAAAAACATGCACCATGAACACAATCAATTTTTAACCCGAAAAGCTTCATTATTAACCATGAATGGGAACACGATTTCTCCCCACCCAGCATCAGAGATCTTTACGTTATAGGATCAAAATTAGTAATCAAAGAGGGTTAGTCGGTTAGATATTGCTAGAAAACGAGTCTTTATTGTGATGACAATAATTCCCTGCTGGCTAGAGAATTTTGATCTCAATGTACGGGGTTTGAACTTAAATTCCAAATATAGATTACAGGAATTAAACAGGAGAGTACAACAAGTTTGACACCTGAAGTTCAATGTGGCAAAATATGTGTCATTGATTGTTTAAAGTATTCTAAAGTCAATGTATAAAAAACTCTAACTTCACACTGATGTCAAATTTGATGTACGTACATGTAGCAATAGACTAGAGACAGGGTCGCAGCCATAAAGATATGTTAGGGTGGATTGGAATTTTTTTTTCCAGTGAACTTGTAACATAAATGATGCTCTATATCACATAAGATTTAGTTTAAAATGTTAATTTCATGACACTCATAATAATGTGATCATTTTATACTCAGACCATGTTTGGGTCAGATTAAAATCTGATTTTAATATAAGTTAAAGTCAAACAATCAATATTAACCACATCTTTTATAGGTCCAATTTTAATCCCCACCAAACACCCTCTCAATATTGTGCATTAAATTGAATACATAAGACTACATATAACATTTGCATACTCTAGTTGAGTAATATATCTTTCACCATTTTTATAAATTTAGAACTTGAATCAAGAGGGGTACTAAACTTTTTTATTTTCAAGTGTTTGAACTTATTTATCATATTCTCTATATAGTGTGCTTGACTCAAATAATAACCCCATTAGTCTTTGTAACTTTGATATCCAATATGATATTTATTTGTACAAGATCTTTCATCTAGAATTTGGAAGATAGAAACATTTTTGTTTCTTTACTTTGTCCTATGATTACTTAAAATCAATATGTAATTGACATACAAACAAATAAATACTGCTTATTTATCACATATTTTGGAATACAAATATTTATCTACGCTATTATGTATGAAGCCAAAGAAATAATTGCTAAGTCAAATTTCTTGTGTCATGTCTTTGATGTTTGTTTTAAACCATATAATAAACTTATCAACTTACACACTTTATGTTCATTTTGGGTAAAACGAACTCTTCTGGTTGTTCTATATAAACCCCCCCCATCGAGATCCCCATTAAAAAAAATATCGTTTTGACATCAATTTCACGAATATACATGTCATATATGGATGCTAATACGAATAATAGCCTAATTGATGTTATTCTAGTTAACAATGCATATGTGTCAAAATAACCATTTTTTTTATTTTGCCGACAACCTTTAGCTACTAATCTTATTTTAAATGTATTAAGAAAACTATATACATTATATTTTCTCGTAAACATCCATTTATAGCCGATAGTTTAGACTTGTGTGTTAAATTGACCACTTCCCATGAATTGTTTTAACATAATTGAATCATTTTCGTCTTTAATTGCATCTTTTCAAGAGATACTATCATGAGAAGCCATAGCTTCCTTATAGGTTTTATGATTAGTTTCCACATTCTTCTCAATTTACTCTACTAAGTAAAGTGAACTAAGTTGATAATCTATTTCATTCGGTCCTAATGTCTTTTCTTTTCGAGTTCTTTTGCTTATTTGATGTTCACTAGATTCATCAACATCTTTAGAACATGTTTCTTCTTTCGTTTCAATAAAGTTATGAATCTTTTTATGAGTTTTCCTTAAATCATTATTCAAATATGGTGAATTCTAAAAGGACTCCACATCATTTAATGCAATTATCACATTGGTCTCCAAGTTTAGAAATCTATATGATTTGGTATTTCTAACATATCCAACAAAAGCACATTTGATACATTTTAAACCTAACTTGATCATTTTAGGATCCGTATTTTTACAATAAGCAAGACATCCTCATATTTTAAAGTATTCAATATTTGATTTTCTTCCTTTCCACAATCTGTAAGGAGAAACCTTTGTCTATTTTGAAGAAATCTATTTAAGATTCTACATACACTCAATAAAATTTTACTTCATAAGTTAAATGAAAACTTAGTATAAGTTAACATGGTATTTATCAATTTAATTAATGTTTCAGTCAACCATTTTATTCAGATGTTCTAGGTTCACAACATTGATATATTATGCCTTGTTGTTAATAAAATGAATTAAAATCGTTAGAAAAGTATTCACAACTTCTATCACTTCTGAGTATTTTTATTTTCTTGGTTAAATGTTTTTCAACTTCATTTTTATAAATTTTAAACATGTCAAAACCTTCATGTTTATATTTTAGTAAATAAACATACATATATCTAAAATGATGGTCAGCGAAGGCAGGGGCAGACGCAGAACTTTAAAGTTGGGGGGGAGGGGGGCACAATCGAACTTGTAAAGAAATCGGGAGAAATTTTACAATCGAAAATTTACGTTCAAAAAAATCATAGCTCATATAATTTTACATCCGAAAATTTACATAGGATAAGACTTTTTCGGATGTAAAATTTTGAAATTTTTTGATGTCATATTCCATATAAAATTTCCTAATAAAATGATGAAAATTATATTGAGAAATTTGTATCGCAAAAATAATAAATGTTATTGAAATAATTGATTTTTTTTAAATGCTAGTTATACGTCTTTCTTTAAGACTCATGTTTAACGTATTATAAAAATTATATTGATAAATTTGTATCGCAAAAATAATAAATGTTAATTAAATAATTGAATTTTTTTTATAAAAAAAATGCGAGTTAGACGTCTTTCTTTAAGACTCACGTTTAACGTATTTTTAATTATTTTCGATATCTGTTTGGACTATTCGATATGCACATAATGTGGTTCTCGAAATAAACTTTGAGATAATATAAGTAATTTGTAAATTCGATTAGCGTACTAGCGTCGAAGAATTTTTAAAATTAGCATATTATCGAAATTCAAATTTATTGTAATTTTGCCCCAATTTGGTGGAGATTAAAATCAATTTTTTAGTAACTTTTGATAAAAGTTAAACAGTTATAGATTTCATGCCCCCCTAGGACCCCCCAGGTCCGCCCATGAGTGAAGGTAATAAAATACATATTTTCTCCCCTTGTTAACATCCCATTCATCGCATGAACATGTTCTAAAATTGTGTGAATTGGACTATTCGATATGCACATAATGTAGTTCTCGAAATAAACTTTGAGATAATATAAGTAATTTGTAAATTCGATTAGCGTACTAGCGTACGATCGTCGAAAAATTTTTAAAATTAGCATATTATCGAAATTCAAATTTATTGTAATTTTGCCCCTATTTGGTGGAGATTAAAATCAATTTTTTAGTAACTTTTGATAAAAGTTAAACAGTTATGGATTTCATGCCCCCCTAGGACCCCCCCAGGTCCGCCCATGAGTGAAGGTAATAAAATACATATTTTCTCCCCTTGTTAACATCCCATTCATCGTATGAACATGTTCTAAAATTGTGTGAAGTCCTATGTACACTTTGATAAAAACTTCTTTATCATTTTCGATTCTATACAAGATTTACATTTATAAACATCATTCATATTATAAGCAATCATGTCACATTTAAACATTTTTTTCATAGTAGTAACACCTATGTCACCAAATCTAGCATGCCATAATGTAAAGGAATTAGTCAAGCAAGCAAAATTTACTTCAGTTTTATTGATATTATCAACAATACATAATTTGATCATTACTTCATAAGAATAGCATTTTTCAACACATTTTTCATTTCGGGATAATGCTCGATTTCACAAAAGATCTCTATTAACTAAGTTCATATTCATGTTGGGAACATGCAATACGTAAGTTAAGGTAATCGTTTTTCCAGAAGTGAATTGTTGCACATGTATCATACTATCAACCTAAAACTTTGCCATTAATTGCATTTATTTCACTCACGGTAGCCACAATGTTATTTTCGCCAATGGAGTTTATTTTGCCCCATTCTTGTTTTGTCTTCGATATCGATAATCTTTTGCAAAATGTCTGAGTTTCTCACACACGAAAGAAACACCTTTAGGCTTCTTCTTGAACCTTTTGTTGTCCTTGTAAGCAGATTTTCTCTTGTTTAATATTTTGGACGGCTTGATTTTTTTCACGACAATAACTTTTGAAGTACATTCATAAGAATTTTCACTCTTATCTCTTGCACTCGATTCTTCCTCAATTCGGAGATTTTTTGAATTTGTTCCAAAAAATAATCTTCGAAACTATGAAGAATATTTTTTCAATATCCTTTCCAAGTCTCAGTAGTTTTGCAATGATTTCTACCACTTGAAAGGATTTTGTAAGTTCTATTTTGACCATTTTTAATTTGTTGACAAGCACTTGCAATTAATGCACTTGGAAAGTAAGGGAATGTTCTCAAGAAATTTAAGGTCAAAATAACTTGATATTTGTAATTTCTTTGTACATTCCTCTCTCCAATACATTCCAAATTTCTTTAGCTGAAGTGGTACTGGTATATAGATCGTACAATCAACAAGATAATACATTTAGGATATGACCACGGTAAATCAATTAATCATGTTGGCGCTTTTGTCTTTATGCTCTTACAACATTAATATCTTCATCCGTTTGTTATGGAAGTGTTGCCAAATCATGATCGATAGTGTAGAAAATGTTCAATAACATAAGTAGAAACTTTTTTTTTATCTTGCGATCGTGTGAAGTTTGTTTTATCAAATTGATCCAATTGTATGATGTTCTAATTCATGAGTTTAATGGTAACCTTCATTGTCTCATTCTCCATCAAGTATTGTTTGAGATTGTTGGATTAAATATAGAGAATGGGAAAAGAGAACATGATAATGGCATCAAGAACATCGTAATAAAAAATAGGCTTGAATATGTAATCATTATCCTCAAACGATATTTGCCCCCTCTAGAATTATTTGAGTACTTAAAGGGATATAACGACAAATGGGTTGTAGGATTTAAACAAGTTTTAAAGAAGAAAATACTTAAACACTTGTATTTTCTTCCAAAAACTTAAAGAACACTAAAAGTTTGAATGTGTGATTGAATTGGATAAGTGAACTATTTATGGATTTTGATTAACGATATAATTTTTTATGTATAATTAAAATATATCACCTATTTATAGATTTCAATTCACAGCCTGCGAAATAGTGCAAGTCTTTAATAAAAATTTGAGTTTTTCATGAAAAATCATCGAGAATTAAACCAGCAAACTGACCTCACAGCCATGCAAACCATGCATGCGTATGGTTTAAACCATTAGGCTTCTGCTTTTATAGAAGCAAGTCACACACAAGCATGGTCTTAAAGCCAATGCGTGTGCATGGGCCAATTACTCAGTCCCATGCCATGTTTTGATTTTGCATGTTCAATTCTCTCATCCACATAGTTCTGAAAAAATATACAATATAAAGTACCTATGTTGTTGGACAATGATTTCTTACTGGATAGCCACTCAAGTCTGAAACATAGTGGGATGGAAAATGGACTTGGGAGTGTGGATTCATTCCATCATACCAAATGCCACCTTGAACTATGTCAATGTCCAAGTAGGTCATTACATGATTGCACGTTATGCGAGTTTTTATATCCTTTTATTTGGCTTGTTTTCTTCTATTCAACTCCTATCTTCTAGAAGAAACTAAGAAAGAGATGAGAATATGAAGAAAGAATTTCCAGAGGGCAGTTGAGGAAGAGACGCCGACTATTCAACAAGGCTAGAGGATAATGCAAGTTGTGAACCTCAGGGGCTCTAAATTTAGCAACGAAGCCATCACCTGACAAGTCAGGGCGATTGCCCATGCTGACTTCTTCGAAATTCACAGTTTAAGTAAATCATTCGCCGCTCGAACTGCCAAGAAGCTGATAAAAATATGACAATGAACTCAAACTTCATTAGCACTCTCGTGCACCCATTGACATTTCTACAAGGTAAGTATGTGATTCCTCTTGATTAAAGAAAAGAAGTTGCTCCCATGTATGATCTTGACTAAGATTACTTCTTCTTTTAGGAAGGTCTGGGTTAAAAAGAGTGAATTTACAGGTCAAAATGATGAATTTTATTGCGGTTTACTAATGTTGCTCTTAAAGGTAAATGTGTGTATATACCTTATTGAGTAGGTCTTTAGGTGAATGTATTTTCAAGTTCATGGTGGTTACACATTCATACATGCATTCTAATTTTTTTCATCTGATTGAATAAAAAGAAAAAGGAAAAAGGGTTTTTGATGATGTAAAACTTGGAAGGGATTGAACATGTTATCTCTTGATCGAGTGCAAGTAAAGTATTGAATGGTGACAAAAGTTTTATTACCTTGGTTTAGAACTTGTTTAAAGTACTTGGTATGGTTGCTTAATGTATCATCTGCACTACACACATTGAGTTTTTGTGAATAAGTCTTGATTTTGTGTGTGTGAGATTTGGAATGACCGTCGTCGGTGTGGTGGAGTAACCTTAATGATGAATTGATCTTTAACTAGATTACCTAAAATCTGTATATTCCCTATAAAGACACTACAACAAGCTTCAAATTGTGATCATAAGTAGGAGAGAAAAAGTATGATATATCTTATACTTTTTTCATAATTTTTATGAATCGAATGATTAAGCCTGCTGGGTATCTAAAACTTGGTATCCTATAGTCATTTGATTTGGAAGTCATCGGCTTAAAACTTGCTATAATAGTCATTTAAAAAGTTTAATGTATAAAAATCAGCATAGAAAAAAAGGAGAGAGAAAATGTGCTTAGCGATTTGGTAGAAATTATACAAAACAAATAAATGAATATGAGCAATCATTGTTTAATAGGTTCTAGTCGTGCTGGGTTTGACTGTCATTTTTTGAGAAAAAATATTCATTAACCAATAATTTTATTTTGCATGTCACTTCTCACAAAATTACTTAATTTTGAGTAATGTTCACATGGTTTTAGTAACACATTTCACACATAAGTCCCTTATATGTTTGTATGTAAAGATTTCATTGTTCATGAATTATGCTGGTACGAGTGATCAAATGCATGTTCTTGTTATCACGTGTTTCGATTATTCAGGACATAAAACCGCATTTTTAAAAATTGCCTCTCAACCTAAATCTTATTTCTCCATTAAAAGCCCAAACGAATCAAATCTCTTTGGTACATTCACGGCATACATTAAGTGGAGGATCATTACAAATAATCATATAATCGATTCAAAGGTAATTTTTTTCACATTTCCCTAATTTTTTTTTTTATAAAATTTTGAATGTAAGGTTTTTGTTGATTTTGAGGTGGTTGATGAGTTCAAGCATCAATTTTGTACTATTTAGATTGGGCTTCATGGCTTAGAGGAAGAGACTAATGAATATAGTAATTAGGCTGTTGTTTATCCCTTTGTTATTCGTGACAAAGGGGAAGGGTAATGGGGTTTTTAGGATTATTATTTTGATGTATTTGGCTAGCAGATGGTTTATAATATATTTATATTATATTTTGTGTTTTGTATAATGTTAATGTCATATTTTGATATTGCTAGCTCGAAATGTTAATTTTATTGATAAAATATCTTGATGGAATCCGATCTCAATTGTTACATTTTTATCTTATCAGTTTTCACGTACTTTTACACTTGGTATTTGTTACGCTTCATATGAAGAGGCTCCAGATCATCACTAATGTGGCAGCCAAATAAGAAAATCAACAGACGTGCATTCCCCATCATTTCCAATTTAACCGAGGTGATGCATCATTTCAGCCGCGATGCCATGTCGAGGCCGACCCCATGGCCGAGCCAAAGTGTCATGTATATTACAGGGAAGAAGTGTGAGACTTCAAGCTTCCACATTTACAAAAGGCATCTTCCAATTCACATCTTCTCAAGAGATCTTCGATATAATATCCACACGTAACGAATTGATGTGACTAGGGGTGGGCAAAAACCAATTCGAACCCAACCCACGCCTAGCCCTAGAAGTGACAATTTACTGAAGCAGCACATTAAGGTTAAATTGTTAGTCTACATATTGAAGGTTAGACCTAGGCACTAGGGTGTCTACTTTTCAGAATCATTAAATACCTGTCAGCCTAGGATTGATGGAGTGACACCTAAGAAAAGACCTTGGCCATCAAGATGAGGCCACATGTTACTTTATCTAACTGTTATTATTTCTCATTTACTACTATAAAAGATCAAATATTGTATCATTTGAAAGCAATGTCTGTTTATGCTCTAAACATATAATTTTGCTCTCTTTACTTTTTCTATTACTCTGGGGTCCAAAACTCTTTTACTTAAAGTGGCTCACGTCTTTAGCACTTCCACACCCAAATATATACTCTTACATAGGCTGACTTGACCTTCGAAGTTCCTGCGGTCGCCTCTCCTACCACCTGAATTGATTGTACGCTATAACTATTTGTCCAGGTATACAAGAAGGAGCTACGTGGATATGAGAGGAGTTGAAATTTTTTGGCCATGCCACCTCTACAAAAAGTGAGCTCAATAGTATTGTCTGAGTTAATGTGTTTTAGAAAACATGTATGACAAAGTAATTGAGATGTAGTAGAGCCATTGGGTTTATAAGAGTTGGATTTTGTACATTGTGTATTTGAAATAATGATTTTGTCACGGAATGTCAAAGATGGAGTTTGTCAAATCCAAAGTGTATTGGCAAAGTTCCATGTCCAAAAGTCATTTTATCGAGTTGTATTTAAGATTAAGTTGTTGGGGGATGGAAGTGTCTTTAGAAGGCATCAAAGTCAACTTAAGATGATCAAGTCAAGACAAAAATTGCTTTTTGGCCGTCAAATGAAGTTAGTCGATCGAGAAGGAAGTAAGACCCCTTGAAAGTATAAATGGAACTGCTTGGATGCTTTCAGCAGATTCGAACCGCTCGTTGGCCGCTCAAAAGGCATTCAAGCCGTCGTGTCATCCAGTCAAAATCTAGCTCGCCTTTTACAATCCCAAACAACCCATAGCACTCTTTATTATAAATACCCTAGGTAAAATCCATCCCTATTGTGTGTTAAGCCTCTATTTATTCAATAGAACACATTGTTGAAGATCAAATGCTCATTCCATAATTCTCTTACCTTAACCACAAGATGAAAACATAAAAAATCCAAAAGATCGAAACACCAAATAAACCTTTACCAAATATTTTTCAGAGTTCTGAGGATCCAAATAGGTGATTGGAGTTCCTGTTAGTGAAGTACGAGTTTGTTCTTGGTGATCTATGAGGTGAAAAGAAGTCCAGAGGTTCTAGAGCTGGAGTGCACAATGAAGGAGTTCTTAGGTGATTACAGGTTGATGGTCACAGTCTACAAATCTTTAGATTTGTTTTGACTAATTTTGTAAGTTAAATATTTTTTAATGGATTATTTATTGGCACATGTGCACCGAAGTTGTTTTCTCTTGAAGAGTTATTCAAGGATTTTTCTTTCAAAATCAAATCTTGTGTTAATTACTTTTTTTTGTTTTGTTATTTATGCATGATTGATTGTTAAGGGTTTAGATTTTTTTTTTTTCAATTTGTCTAGATTCAGTCATGTGTGATTTCTTGCAATTATTTTTAGTTAATTTTTAATTTCGCATATTATACCTAGTCACTTCCTCTAAGCTTTATTTGAGTTGAACCTCATTTATTTCAAAAAAAAAAAAATTTACCTAGACCCACATTTTGAGCAATAATCGTTGAGTAGTTTTGAGAACAAATTCAGTCTCATAAATATTATTCTCTCTGTACACATGTGTATCATATTTATAATTTATTCGTCCGATAATCTTTTAATTAAGAATAATGTTATTTAGCATTACTAATACTAAAACATCATATGTGATATTAATCCATTGTTTGATCCCCATTATTTTTAAGATATATTATTTTCTCTTTTATTTTCAACCATACGTTCTTTAATAAAATAATATTACACGCAAATTCAAAACCTTTTCCTAAATTTCAACTACACATTTTTCATCAATCTACTATATCATAATGCATTTTATTAAGAAAATATGGACTCAAACATGTATTAAATAATAAATTCAGTTAAATGTGTTGAGATCTGCTGTTGATTTTTACTATCCACTCAATTAATTATTGACGCCTTATTTTAAATTAACATGTCATCAAGTTTATGGGTTAATGGTGAAGTTATTGAGAGTAAATTTGAGATGATATGTTAACTTAAAAATGACGTATCAATAATTAATTGATTGAATGACAAATTGGAGGGTAAAAGTTGGACAGTTGATCTCAACTCCCATTAAGTCCTTGTTTGGTGGTAATTAAAATAAATTTTTAGTAAATATTGATAAAAATAATTGTTAACGTTGATTTAGATAAAAATTTGAATTTTAATCACGGTGAGGCTAAATATGGTATTATGAAATTGGACGTGAATTGGTGTTTTAACGCTACTCTTCAATGAAACACGGTAAGACGAGCCACCAGCACTGTTTCTAATCAATTTGGATATGGTGGCAGCATGTAATTTGTTGACAAATCACATCATTGTACGATGATGTTAGCATATAACCAAGAAAATCAACTGCCCATTTATTATTAAAATTTCCATTTTTATAAGCTCTTAATAGTGTCTGAAAAACATTTCTATTTCAGCAATAGTTTTCTCTTTTTACCATTTACCAAAAATATATATTTTTCATTCCTTTTCATTATGTGGGCTGGATAGAGTTCATACACAGACGAGAGCACAACAGATATTGATAGATAAGCAAATGTTGGGTTCTGAGGTCTGAAAATAAAGAGATTGATGCATCAAGAAGGAACAAACTTTGTGTCTTCTGCTTATATATTTCTGGGCATTCGGAATTTCAGATTATAATCTTTTGTGATATGTTGAACAAACTCCTTACTCCATTAATCCTTTCTAAGTCTGTTTATTCAGCTCTCAGGGTTTGATGTTCTTCAGAATATAGGTACATTACAGTTATTTTCTTGTTTTATATTGCTTGGTGTTTCTTTTTTTTTTTTTTTGCAGCAATCTTGCCTTTTTATCTGTAAATTTTTCCGTGCAGTCTAGGGTTTTTGGATTCTAGTTCATTTTTCTTTTTGGATTGATTAGCAGCTGAAATTTTTGGCATGGTAATTTATTAGGGTTTTGGTTGCTTCTTATTTTTCTTACACAAATTTGAACCCACGATTTCCTTCCCGTTTGTGTTATTCTCTTGGAAACAAAACAGCGAAGAAAATTTCATACAGTGACACCAAATTTTCAAAAATTAGCATTAGTTTGTTGTTGATGTTGCTTTGTGTAATTTTATTTAGAAGCCCTCTTAATTTCTCTCTCAATTCTTGTTGAAATTTTTTGACAGATCTTAAATTTTCTCCTAGGCTGCTGAGCACAAGAGCTACTTTCTGGTAATTTTTTGATGTCATTTCACGGTGAATTTTTTTATCCGGGCTTCACTTATTTTACAGAAATTTTGATTATTTTACAGAAAATGGTGAGAGGAAAGGTTCAAATGAAGCGAATTGAAAACGAATCAAGCAGGCAGGTTACCTTCTCAAAACGCAGAAATGGGCTGTTAAAGAAAGCTTACGAGTTATCTGTACTTTGTGATGCTGAAGTAGCTTTGATTATTTTCTCACAAAAAGGAAGACTTTTTCAGTTTTCAAGCTCCAAGTACATTTTCATATCTCTTCTCAATGCACTTTTCTCATTTATTTTGCGCTCATCCCATTAATTTCAAGTACACATTTCATTACATAAAATTATACTTGGTTCAATGTTTGTGCTCTCTGATTCGCTATTATTATATATATTTACGTATTTATATTTGTGTGTATATAATATGATAATGCTTGATGATGCAATAGGGTCTGGGGTTGGTGTACTTTTAGAGATTTCCTGTACCATGTTAACACCATCTTATAGTCCTCCTCAAACTTGTCGGCATCAATCTTGCTCTTTTATCATCTATTATGAAGGTTGCTTGATTTGGCATACCTAAAATTTTATTGAAAGTAAACATTTTGTTTGAAGATTAAATTTAAATTAATATGTTCCCTTTATCTTGACTCAAGTTTTTAGAAAAGAAGCTTCAAACTAATACATGCTAATGCTTACTGGCTACAATATGTTGTGATTTGATCTTTATTTGTGTTCTTGCATTACACAAATTACCTCAAAGAAAATAACGACGTATATCCTTTCATCCATTCATGCCTTTTGAACTGAATATTTTCATGCCATTGTGCTAGAACTATTGCAATTAGTCTTGAGTTGTTCTCATTGCTGATCCATGAGAACATACAATTTTGACTTCCTCCATTCATGCTCTTTTCACTCTCAGCAATACATGCAAAAATGGTGCTTGTGATTTATCTTCAATCCTTCAGAGACATCAATCAATTTACATGGATTAATAGGTCTATTTTACTACAAAATAATAGTGAAATAAGTAGGAAGAGTTGAATTTCTATTTAAGTCTATATGCATGCACATGTGCCCGAGTACTTGTGTTGTTTCCGGTACATGAATCCAGCATCATTAATAAAGCATGTCAGTGCAATCATAAATTATTTTTTCGAAACAAAAATTGGCTAAAAACTTAAATACATTGTATGCCAAACGTGATTAATCGAAACAAGATGAACCGAAATAAGCATGGGAAGAATAAGGAATGTTCTTTGTAGCCAGGGCAACTTCTTCCAAGCTCTTTCCTTCTGGTAGCTTGGCATCTAGGAAGTTCTTTACATCTTTACTTTCCAAAAGGAACTCAAGAAATTGCTAACTTCTCTTCCTCCTACCAGTGAAACCGGAAGTGAAGGAATAAACTAGTGGTAATTGTGAAAGCTAAACTAACTTTAGTAGAGAATTTTTTAAACCTGCATGTGGTTTTTACCCCATCTTAAATTAAGTGTTTTACATGTAAATCTTTCACTTTATTTTCACTAATTTCACCTTTTTTGCGATCAATTTTCTTTTCAAATATTTCCATTGTGTTCAAAAACTTATGATGACCTAGCTATCAAAATTCTCATATACTGTTTTATATCCCATTCTATTATAAAACTTATATAACAGCAATTTTGTTTAATCTTTTTCTTTTATTTATTTCTATTAGAATTTCCCTCCTCACGAGGGGAGAATTGTTTGCTTCTTGTGTCCTGGTTCCTACGTAGCTCACTCCAACATAGAATAATATATGGAAAAAGTAGTACCGTAAAAATGGAATACCTGGCTAAAATAAGTGCCGAGAATAATTGTTTCCAAGAAAAGGGGGGTTTTTTCCCCCCTATTTCTCAAATTAGACATTATTTTGTGAGCCTTGATTCAATGTTCTTGAGTCTATTTTGGATATGATACATATTATAACAAATTTTATCATGACTAGTGATTTTTCTCAGGTATTAGAGTTTTTTCAAGTTCTTTATTGTTGTTTATCTATTGTTTTCTTGATATTTTGCGAAGGAGAACCAGATGGTTAATTTGGAAATAGGCCTAGGTTACCAAGTTATGTTGAATTTGATTCATTAAAGTATTTATCATGCAAGTATCTCTTATATTGTATCGTTTTCTAGTTGCAAAGTACTATTTTTATTTACGTGAGCAAAAATGGATACGAGTTAATAGTAAACTTGGAGAATGTTTTAGTCTCTTTTATTTCTTAATATTTTCTAGTACTCTATGACTACCTTGGTAAACAAACCATGTAGAACGACAAAATGTTTGAGCCGGCACAAAACAATGTCTTTGAGATTCATAAATCATATAGAATCTACATAAAGACTGATGAACTTTTGAAACCTCTATATATGTTTGAAATAGTTGGTGATAAAATTTAGGTCTGATTATTATGGTTTATGCTTTCACTCTTTCTGCATCCATCATCCCAATTTGAATTATGAGTTCTCTTTTTTCCTTTTCTATTTTTCTAGCTGAATTTTTGGGTTTTTTTTTTTTTTCACTTTGTGTTCAATGCTCAGCATGGAAAATACAATAGATAAATACCTTGAACATGCAAAAGAAAAGGAGACCACGACTAACAACACTGAGGTTCATCATGTGCAGGTCAGGACTATATTTCATAAATTTTGTTCAAATATCTCAACTGTTTATTAACATTACTTGTACCGATTAGTTTTAAATTATACTAAATGCAAATTAGCAATATATTGCCTTTTATTGGTAGTGGTTAAATAAATAAATGAAAAAGTTCAATATAGTATCAGAGTAGATAGAGGTCACGATATGTAACTTTAATCATACATTTATGAAAGTTGTGCACATATCTTGTATTTGAAAACTTAACTTAATCTATACGTGAGACAGCGATCTAGTGAGAGAGTGTGCTAAAGATTAAGCCTCGATTTGGTATGGGTTAAATTTTAAGTCAAAGCCAACAATAAATTTTAAACACACAAATCAAATTTCTAAGGTGTTGGGAAATTATTGAATACAAAATCTAAATAAAATTGCTTAAAATATATATGAAGTATTCAACAGGAGTTAGTGAACATCCTTCGATCAAGTCTATGTTAAAACTTGGGTTCCATCTTAAAATATTAATTTTATTAAGAGGACTAGTCCAAACATTTATATATTATTTTATATTTGACAATTGTTCGATATGAGATTGATCTTTTAATATGATTCCACAAGATGGTGACTTGTTTGTGCACATCGATCTTGAAATTCGTGAGTTCTTTTTTGAGTTTTAATCGGATCAAATTACCCATTGAAGTTTGATGGGCTTTGATACCAAATTAAGACTTGGAATTTCATCTTATATTTTTGTAATTATCCGACGTAAAATTTGTCCTTTAAGAGTCTATCCATCATTCATTTATAAATATAATGCACATGTCACTCTAAGAGTTGTTCAATACAAACATTTTTCTTCTATATTGATGGTGTTAAGGTAGGTTGTGAAATATGATTGATGACATAAAGAGAGAATATCTCTAGCTTATCTTCAATTCAACCTTGATGCCAATTGCAAAACCAAAATACTAACACAGACTGAAAATTTATTTACAAACGTTCGTTGAATATTGTGAATTTTAATGATTAGTATGATATGAAACTAATTCAAGAATATAATTGAAAACTCAAATCAATAAGCCGCTTTTAGTATAATTCATCAAAGAATATCAGAAGACAATATAACGACAGTAAAACAATAGCATATAACACTAGTAAAACAATAGCATATAAGCTCTTTGTTTATCTTGCACGCGGTTTGCAGCGATTTAAGTTAATGCAAGATTCATTTTTGCTCTAAAAAAACTAAAAAAGTTAAATTGCTAAGCCTCCTAATGGTTAATCTAATTTACAAGTTATTCAAAAGGAAACACAAATAATAACATAAATTTCTTAAGAAACCGCAGAAATTCCAATTATTTTTAATGCCACAAGTTTATATTTAAATCTGAACAAACAATGAAAGAAAATTAATGCCCAAAGTTGAATGACTTTGTTTTATGTAATTAATTTTATAGTTTTTGAAACCATATATTACATTTAACTTTTTAATTTTATACCAAAAGAATGAATAGTAGTGTGTGTGTGTGTGTGTGTGTGTGTGTATATATTTATTTATTTTTTTCCCTATTCATATGAAATTGCTGTAATTAAGTAAATGATAAGAAATTATGCACCAAATTAACAATTACTCAAAGAATTATTATTAGAAAAGCATTAAATAAAAAAAAAAAAAAACTCAACTATGTTTGTGAGTGAGAAGATAATTTTGTTCTTCATTCTTTTTGTCAAGTTTATGTTATGCTTTTGTTGAATAATTTTCCAGTATGTATTGCCTTTAATTTATGAAATATTACAAAAATATACAAACAAAGATTTTATACTATACAATCAATGAAATCTCTTATTCTATGGGGGTTATACATGAAAATTACTAATCAAATTAAATAGTAAATATCCTCCGATACCCCCCTCTCAAATGGATGTTGGTGAGTCCACAAGCATTAATTTACTGACAAGAAAGTTATGACGATGCCAAGTTAAAGATTTGGTGAAGTTATCTGCGACCTGTGGAAACATGGGGCAAAACAATGACATTGGAATCATAAATATCCTAGATGTAATGACAGTCCACTTCAATATGTTTGGTATGTTCATGATACACATGATTAGTCGCATTCTGAATAACACTAGTATTGTCACCATTGATTGGTGTAAGCTGTGATTGAGAAACACCAAGTTCTGCAAGAAGACCCCGTAACCATACAATCTCAAAACAGACAGCTGACATAGCACGATATTCAACCTCAGTGGAAGACTTAGAAACACAACCAAGGTCTACAAGAAGGCCCCGCAACAATACAATCTCAGAACAAACCGCTAACATATCACGCTATTCAGCCTCAGTGGAAGACTTAGAAACACAATCTTACTTCTTACATTTCCAATAAATAAGGGCATCACCTCGAAAGATACACCACCCAATAGTATATCAATGAGAATCTGGGCAGCCGGCCCAATTAGCATTACTATAAGTGGTGAGCTCAAGAGATGTCCCCCTAGGGAAAAACATACCACGATGAGGAGTCCCAATAAAGTACCGAATAATGCGACGAGCAGCTCCCAAATGTAGAAGATGAGGAGCATCCATAAATTTGCTGACGGTACGAACGGCGAAGGAAATATCAGAACGTGTGATAGTGAGATAGATAAGACTTCCCACCAACTTCCAATATAGAGTAGGGTCCGAAATAATATCGACTTCATCTCTACGATATTAACATTAAGCTCCAACAGAGTATCAACGGAGGAGGCTTCAGATAAATTAGTCAATCCAATCAAGTCTTGAATATATTTATGTTGATTCAAGAAGATACCATACGGTGCTGTATGGACCTCTAATCCAAGGAAATAAGTGAGATGATTCAGATTTTTCATATGAAAAATCGAGTAAAGATGCTGCTGAAGTTTTTGAATAAGGATGTGATCAGATCCAGAAATAATTATATCATTCAAATATACCAATAAACAAACGTTCTCATCTGTAATCTTGTGAAGGAATAGTGATGCGTCATACTGACTCAGAGTAAAGGAAAAATCCAAAAGGGTGCGGCGGAACTTGTCAAACCATCCTTGAGGAGCCCGTTTAAGACCATACAAAGAGCATTTTAGTTTACAAACAAAATCTGGAAAGATGCATACCAGATGGAAGTTTTATATAAATATCTTCTGTGAGGTCTGCGTGAACTTTTTCTTTACATCCCTTTGATGTAAAAACCATTTTTGGGGAGCGGCAAGGGATAATAGAAGGATTAGAGTGGTCATTTTAGCTACAGGAGCAAATGTCTCTTATAGTCTATTCCATACAGGGATTGTTTTTTAAAGAAAATAACATTTACGAGAAATTCGAATTCATTGTGTTGTAGGGTCCTAACAGATATACCTTTTTTGGGTTCCACCATATCGTAAAAATGCATACTTGACAAATTGAGGGGTGAGTTTTGTCCTTACATGAGATTGTAAGTGAACAAAATACACACTGCCAAAAGGGTGCATATGAGAATATGTGAGATGATGACCAAAGAACTTATAAAATGTAGAAACATTATTAATGGTGGGAGAAGGTAACCGATTTATTAGATGCATAGTGGTAGATGATGCTTCACACAAAAAAATGAGAAGGAACAAAAGATTCAATTACAAGAGCTCAAACCATATCAAGAAGGTGGCGATTTTTGTGTTCTGCTACCCCGTTTTGTTGAAAAGTAGAAGGAGAAAATCCCTGAGAGATAATACATTTGGTTTGTATAAAAGATTGAAAGCATTTGACAAATATTCACCTCCAGAATCAGATCTTAAGGTTTTGATTGAGAAGAAAAATTGATTGTCAACAAAAGCAAGGAAAGCTTGAAAGGACAGAAAAATCTCACTATTTGCATGAAGAAAATAAACTCATGTGAACCAACTATAATCATCGATAAACGTAACAATGTATTATAATGAGCATGAGACACCAAATGTGCAATACCCCATACTTCACTATGAACAATATCAAAAATATGCAAAACACGAGAACCTTGAGATGAGAACGATAAAACCTTACCTTTAGCAAGTTTACATGAAGCGCAATCAAGAGAGATAGATGAAACTGAAGCTGAATTTTTATTACCAAGTAAACCAAAGTTTAACAAATGTTGTAATACATTAGAATTGAGATATCTCAATTTCTTATGCCAATAAAATATATCCAAATTAGCGGAATTACAAAAAATAGGAAACGACGAAATAGGCTTCGGTGAAACACGAAAGAGACATCCCTCATTAGGCCCCCTCATGATCGTCCTCCTGAACACCTGATCCTGCACATGACAACCAGAAGCAGGGAAAAAGATACAGTGCAATCATTATCAACAAGTTGGCCAACAGATATAAGAATAGTGGATAAATCAGGAGAGACTAAAATATTAGCCAAATCCAGTGATATATCACCCACAACTGAGGTAGGAAGTGTGTTAACATCAGCAGTGTGTATTTTGAAAGGTCCATTGTATAGTCTAAGGTTACTAAGTAACTTAGGATCACGAGCCATATGATTAGGAGCACCTAAGTCTAATAACTAAGAAAAATGAGCAGTTGGTGGATTATTTGAGTTACCTAAGGCAGACAAAGTAGAGACAATCGTTTGTTGAATCAGTGATAGGAGTTTGAGAGGAAACCTTGAGTGGGAGCAGATGACGGAGCAGAACTAGAGGTTAAAGTGGTAGCAGCAACATAACTTACTCCAATCTTGCGTGGATGATGAGTAGGACACTCTTTAATGACATGGCCTTGTTTCTTGCAATAATTGCAAACTTTTATAGGATACTAAAGGGCCATGTGACCAAACCATTTACAGCTATAACACTACATACTAAACATATCCCGAGGTTTGAATTTTCCTTGAGCCACATATGCAACAGAAATCGACGCTGCGTAATTTTGCTGTTGTTCCAAAGAGTTACGAATTATAAGACGTTGTTCCTCTCTTAGTAATTCACCCAAACATATGTCCAGTGTTGGAATAGACTTACGATTCATAAGGCTGGACCTGACAGATTCAAATTCAGTTCTCAATTTCATAAGAAATTGATCCCACTTCACGACTTCATGTACAACTTGTACAACCTCCAAACTGTCCTGTGAAATCAAAGCATAGATGATACCTGTATACTTAGCCCAATGTTATTCTTCAATAGAGCGAGATTCTTGAGAAAGATTTGCCAATTCAAACTCCAACTGGAGTCACTGAGCATTGTTAACTATGAGTATAGACTTTCTTCAAGTATCCCACATAGAACGAGCTGAATTACAGGGCTTGAGATTAAGAAAAATATTAACCTCAACAGTACCGATAATCCAAGCCATAATTCAGAAATCCTTGGTTTTCCAGGCAAGATACTTCTCAGTTTCCTTCTCTTGATCAGGAGGCGGAATACTTCCATCAATATGTCCTCATGGATCTCCTTTCCATTCAATCAATAAAAAAAATGAAATGTNCAGGCAAGATACTTCTCATTTTCCTTCTCTTGATCAGGAGGCAGAATACTTCCATCAATATGTCCTCATGGATCTCCTTTCCATTCAATCAATAAAAAAAAAAATGAAATGTCTCATGATGAGTAGTTTTTCCCATTAAAACAAATACAAACGGAGTCGGTCTTCTCGATTGACATGGTGAAACAATATATAGTTCGCCAAAATAAATTAATCACAATCCCCCAAGTAAATTCTACCCATGCCCAATAAATTAGCTCAACAAAGATACAACTAGTTTCCAAATTAAATCAACTACAGTCCAACTTAATGGCCCAACATATTCAATTTGCTCAAAAATGACGCGCACTCATAGAGGCGACACAGAAAAGAAGAAACTCTTAACAAAACTCAGAGGCGACACAGATGATGGGAGAAGAAGAAAATCCGACCAGACCCAGAGATGCGCCAGTAAAACCTAACCCTAGCCACGCCTAAAATTGAAATTACACCTTCACACAGTACTGGAAAAGACGATTTGCGACCAAACTTGACGCCAACTAAGAGAGATGACGTCGAGAACGCAAGAGGCAACCACAGGTGTAGCCGCCGACTATGATGAAACTGCCGCCCAACAAAATTAAACCCACACCTAAACCAGACACACGAGAAGGTTAGGGCTCTGAAATGTTGGCATCTCAATTAAGGTAACAACCCTAATTATATTTTCTTTGTGAGTAGACTTTTAATCAATCAATAAACACATAAATCATAGCATTTAAATATTCACATCTTTGATGCATGAGCTAAACCTAGTACTAATCTATCAATCCCACTGACTGAAACTTCAAACAATCAGATTTTAGATATTCTCCTGGATGTGATTGCAGGTGTGTTTGTAGTGACACTTCAAAAAACCTCCAGCTGAAGCTTCAGAATCCAATCTCCACATGCAATCTTTCTTTGATAAATTCAAAACCTACTCTCAACCTCCTATTGTTTATATCTAAGTGATGCAACAATAGGGTGTTATGAAAAAAGATACAGTTGGTCAGCTGATTCAAAGAATTTGAATGAGATTGATCGAACAATTGGAATAAAAAATTTCTAAAGAGTTGGTTAGCTGATTCAAAGAATATTGAATGAGATTGATCGAACAATTGGAATAAAAAATTTCTAAAGAGTCACTTTTTTACGGCAATCGATCTAATTCAGCTGAAGAGTTTGATCAAAATAATTAAACATGCTTAATTTTTACCAAATATAGCTAAGAAAATAGAGGAAAAATTATAGAATAAGAAAAATAAGGTAAGCAAGTAACAAAAAGCTTTAGATCGTCTTGCCAATATCCTCACTTTTATTAGTAGCCTTTTAAAGCTGAAAGAATGCCCCCTTAGCAAAAGCAGCTCCCATTTTAAGCTTCCTCAAGTCAATTGCCAACTATTCACAATTTCCTAGACTTTCCAGTGAAGCTGCCGCAACTCAAAAGCTATATGAATGCTTGAGGCCTTGGAGATGTAATGCGTATGTGTGGGAATCACTCAACCCAACAGTGCTTTTGTCCATGGCATCGCAACAAAACCTCGTGTACTACTCATCAACAAGTTTCCACAACTATTAATGGGCAAACCATTGATCAACTTCCTATAAAAATTTGGGAGAAATAATTTTTGGAGGATGCCAAAATTTCTTCAATTCCACAAATTACAGAATTCTAATTGTCCCTCTCCTCAAAGTGCATTCTTTTGTTCATTTCTCCTTCAACGTACTCTCAATAGTGTAAAATATTGACAGGCCATCACAATTTTCGTTTAAATCAGCATTTATTTGCCTATCAGGATTGAAAGGGATAAATATTTATCAACATCATTGGAGTCATTCTCCCCTACCAACTTAAAATCGCTATGCCTCTTCGTCTAGTAAGCCATCATGATAGAAGATTGCCCTCACGCTATATCAACACTTTCATGTATTCATGCATTTGTTCCATTTATATCAAATATGTCAACATGACAACTCAAAGATATATCTTAGCGTTCTCGTCAAGCAACATCACTTCTGACGCCGGGACTTCAAAAATCTCAAGATATTTGGGATCTCATACCAGCTTCATGTAGTGGAAGTATGTATTATGAGCAAGAATAAACGAATGATTGGAATTCAAAAACTTTATAGAGTCACTTTTATATCAAAAATATCAATCTACCGATTTTGGTCGAATTCAAATGATACAAAACATGCTTCTTAATTCTTACCAAACATAGCCAAGGAGACATCTGCAAAATTAATAGAATTAAAAATAAGGAAAGCAAGTAACAAAAGAATCTAGATCCTTAAGCCAGCTGATGGATCATGTTGATGCAGTGCCATGATTCTTCACTTGATTTAGTGTATGAATTCGTGTGCATTAATTGAGCATATGATTTCTCTTTTGATTGCTTTTCAAGTGGAATAATGTTATTTATTATTATGATGAAACATTGACGATGTGGCAGTGTGTTTGGAATAATAAGATTGAGCCGTTAAATTTTTTTAGAAGTGGCGGAGGAAAGAAAGAGAAATGTAAGGGATAATTGACGCAGAATGGAAGTTTCAACCGGAATCCTCCAGAAAAAAATAACAACCACCAAACGAATAATGTTTTATTCTGAAAACATAAAGCCTTTAAATAGGCTCTGGAAACTCTAATTTAATCAAAAATTTCAAAATAGACAACTAATAATTCATAATAACTAAAATGCCAAAAATAACAAAAAAAATGAAAAACTTCAAACATCCGCCAACGTGCCTTAAACCGCGAATTTGAGACTGGAAATGACGTCAACCGGGGTATCCCCAGGTTGAGATAGTATGGAGCACTAAAAGACATTTTCGAAAACATATTATAATAAAAATTCTGACACTGGTGCAGAAAGTTATGATCGTTTCTTCGGAGCGTTAGTTTTCTTATCGCATTTTCTATCCATCTCTTCTTCAAACTACATCGCTAGCTGTCCTACGTCAATAATGGGGTAGCCACATCACTGGTGTTCTATCATTATAATGATAAATATCATTACTCTTTCAAGTGCAACCATCTAACAACGATTTATCTGCTATTGCCTCGTGTACATCACTAAGAGCATTTCTAATGTTTTATAAATTACCATCTAAGCGGCAAGCAAGTTGAAGATTTTTCTATCCATGCTGCATAAATGAATAATGAATAGATAGTCAAGTTCAAAATTGATCTCTAATGGGTAGTATTTACAACCCAATTTTGTTGCCTGTGTGTCTTTTATTTCTTAAAATTAAATTAAATTAAATTAAATTAAAACCACATCTAATGATGTATAAGAAATACAAATTTTGAGTGATGATCATGTCTAACACAACTTCTAAAATATAGATGCGCTTCTGGATAATTTTTTTTTTCCTCCTTTGTTACATCAACTTCATACGTCAAAGATGCATTTTTGAATTCCCTCCATCTACGAATAGCTTAATACTTTCCCACGTAGGGTTAACGATAAGGGAGGAGTTAAACGGCGCTTTCTTTCACCCTTAAACCTAAAGAACGAGAAGGTTCTTAAGGAATTATATTCTTATTAGTAGTAGACAGCTATCTTTAAAGATAAGTACCCCTTTGTTCCATCCCAGTCTCAAGATTTTTTATTTCAGGTTTCATAAGATAGGATAGCATATAGCTTAGCCTTACTCCTCTAGCTCATTGCCGTATGAGATTAGATGAATAATGGCACTTCTCCAATAGTACCAAAATCCACGCAAGTAAAGAAGTAACGATGCACTGAATGCGCAAATTCGAAGTTTTCTATCGGATTGCATTGGAAATTGTTCATTTTGCTAATGTGATAAATTTTTTTAACAATCCAATTTAGCATTGGAGATGCTGAGATCTTGCAGTTTAAACATCAATAACATGAATCTGGGCTATTTAATTGAATGTCATATACAATACTCTTTAAACTAAAAGCTATTATAGAAGCTCATAAGCATAAAACTAGTGCAACTAAAGCTAAGAATCAACATTCGTGTCGATGAATCCCTACTTGAATATGTTGGGAATTTACTTTATCATGCACAGCGAAAAATCAAACAATTTAAATTCCCAACACGGATTTGCTTTGTGTTTAGATAGAAACTGTGATAAAAATAATACATTTGATGAATTCTGCAAACTCTTTTGCTGATTCTCGAACACGTATGATCACGATCTACAATCCAAGCTGTCCAATTGTCTAGTCTCCAACGATAATCCACACAGAAAACAAGAATGATGACTAAAGTTTTCTTTTCTTGTGCTAACAAGAATAATGAATTTTTTCTTTACAGTTTTCAAACACTGGCAGCCTATCAATATAAGTCCTAGNAATTGTCTAGTCTCCAACGATAATCCACACAGAAAACAAGAATGATGACTAAAGTTTTCTTTTCTTGTGCTAACAAGAATAATGAATTTTTTCTTTACAGTTTTCAAACACTGGCAGCCTATCAATATAAGTCCTAGCGGGCTTGGCCCGTTTCTTAAACTTAACTCGATCCATTATTTAAATAATCAAATTAATTAAATCATGTCCATGAATTAATTAATCCAATTAATTAATTTGGGCCTATTAATAAGCAATCCAATTAATTATCCAACACTTGCTAAGTCATTAATTGTGAATCTCATTCTTCTAATTCTCTTTTATGTGTGACCCATTAGGTTCCCAATCACGATACCTAACGACGTGAATTATTATTTTGATCTAATCAAAATCGATAAATTCGTCGTCTTAGATTAACATCTAGCAATGTGTCGGGGCAACACATGTGATGAGAAATGTCATGTGGTACGAAAAATCTAATTTGTTCGTTTATCGTGAAACTATTAATCTTTCGTCAATATGATCCAATCAATTACAAGATATGGATATGTGTTAATTTCAATTATCGATCGTATTTTTTTATCTCACTGTTAAATCAAT
>CAIGRP010052537.1:0-40291 GCA_903798385.1 Fraxinus cuspidata
GCCAGTAGATTCCTTTCTGCTTTGACATGCTCAACCTAGAGAAAGAAGGGAAAGATAGGAATGACCACAAATGGACAATAAAACAAACTCAACATAATTGTTCATTTCTTTTGCATGCTAAATTAATTCTACCTGGCCCCTACGAAGCATTTCCGACTTCTTAAGCTTTTTCATGGCGTAAATATTCCCAGTTGACTTTTCCCGACAAATTCTAACCTGCATCATAGCAAGCCATTCAAGTTATCGTATGCAAGCAAAAACTTCAGTAGTGACTGGAAATCAGCATCAGCAAAGTAGTATTACTACAATTTTTCTATTGCAAAAGATGATGAGAAAATAAGTTACAATTTACAAACTAAGAGAAGTACAACTAGGGACTAATCATTAAATACATCCTCAAGTTAACTTGTCTCCACTGGAAGGGTGTAATTTCACCTGAGGAATGCTGAATTCTGCACTTTTTAATCATCTTCTGTCCAATGCAGGTTACCCCCATTTTAGGTTCCCAATGGGTTTACCTTGTTCAAAGGTAGACCCAATGGCATCAAGAAAAGGCAGTTGAGGATGAAGAACTCCAGATATGAAGAATATTCAACACTCTTGCTATGATGTACATGGAGAAATTAAATAATGTAAAGAAAGACCATGCATACCCAGCCTATTTCTAGATTTCTGTATATTAAATTATTTCCTTCATCCACAATTGAATACAGAAATCGAATATTCAGTGCTTTATGTATCATGCGCAAATAGAAAGGAGGATTTGTAGCCATAAACAAGTTGGAGCCAGGGGGAAGAGAGATGACCTCTCCAAATGCACCCTTTCCTATTACTGTTAATGGCTCAAAATCGTCAGCGCCCATTTTATGCCTTTGAAGGCGCATATATTCTGTTTCTTTTCTCTCCAAGTACTTCAATATGTTGTTTTGCTCTTCCTCAGAGACCTCAGAATCAGCCAGTTTCTTTTCAAGCATATTACGCCTGCAAGGAAACATGAGTTGTTATTATGAAATTCCCAGCACTTTGATTAAGATAAAGTCAGCAACTGTGTTACAATATAGTTGATAAGTGCATTTTATGTGCCTATCCAGGCTTCGATTCTTATTTATTTATTTATATGAGCGAATATCTATTTAATTTAGGTTAAATTGTGTTAATTGTAGGTAAAATCTAGATTGAACAAGCTTGGATGAAATTGGATCGAAACTGTACAAAACTGAAGAATTGGGGATCAAAATAATCAAGTCTTGAAGTTGAGGACCTGCCATACAAATAAAGAGGACCTAAGATGCATAATATATTAATGTGGAGCCCAAAGTGCACTAAACTGGAAGAAATATCAGCTTTTGTTTATTTCCTGACTACACTCAAAATTCCACGTGGAAGATGATTTAGGACTTTTTATTTTTTTAGATTTATTATAGACTACTATATATACTTTTCATGAATCTTTTTTATGGGACACAAAACTTTAGAGAGAAAAACACATAGAACATCAAGATCAAATAGCAAAAAGCTAAGATTTGAAAGGAAAAAAAAAAAATAGATTAAAGAAGATTTTTGGTATAAGATCCAAATTTTCCTTCATCAAGATTTCCAAACCCGATTATGAATTATATTCCTTTCTATTGTTTTTCTTTCATTAGTATGAGTAGCTAAATCATTATTTAGAATAAATAATGTAATCTATGTGTGATCATTTAATTTAATTTTCAAGATTCTAATAGTAAAAATTTACATGTTTTGATTTTATTTATGAAATTTAATGCTTCGAATTAAATAATTCAATGATATATGAATTTGTAACCAATCAAGAGGTAAATTAGAACTTTAAACCACATGATAAAATTCGGTAATTTATATAAAACGTGTAGAGATATCTTTTATGGTTATTGCTGTCGTTGCATGGGTTCTTAGAGAAATTAATGCATTTGATTAAACGTTTCCGAATTCATATAGAGGTGGTGAAATGACTTAGTTGAATAGGATCAATTTGACTTGAGAAACATAAATTGATTAAGTAAGAAGAATTCAATTGAACACTACAATAGTTATTAATCTTGATAAGAGAATTAAATGTGATCATTAGATGAAATTGTAAGTCCAAACATCCATATTCATACTTTAAAACCCGAATTTGATTAATTGTGCGCCTTAGATAAATTTAATATAATTAGAACAATATAGATAACTAAACAAAAACTATCTTCTTAGTTTTTTTCGTCATTTAAAAGTTAGAAATAGTAAATTTCGGTACTAAATAATGTCTTTGTGGGAATTATTTTCCAGACTCGTAGTCCATTATATTACTTGTCACGATCCGTATACTTGCAGAATATAAAATCGACAACAATAGTGAATATAAAGGAAAAGAAAAGGGAAACAAGGGAAAAGTTTTTCTGTGTTTATTTCCATTTACTTGTAAGAAAGAGAAAGGGTATTAGAGAGGAGGATGGAATCACTAGAGAGACAATCACAATTTGAAGGATCAATCACTAATGACAAATCAAAAAACACAAATAGTTTTCATACTGACCACAAACCAAAGTTATAGTTTTGTCTCTTTTATTTTTTAGGCATTTCTAAAAAGTAAATCATTAGGAAATCATTTAATTCAACATTTTTATCCTTGAAAAAATATTGTCCTGCACACAAAAATGAAATAAAACCAAGGAGTAGTGTATTTGATGGAGATAGAAATACAGTTTAGATAGGATTTTGAAGAAAGTTTAATTCGAATTATGAGTGTTTAGATTAGATTATATTAGTTTTAATATTTTGATAAAGTTCTAGTTTATTAGAAGCTCTTTTGATTTTAGTTTTTGTACTATATATAGAGGGCTTATTCATCTTAACCTTAAATTCTTTTCTTTTTTTGTTTGTTTTCAAATTATTATGTTCCTACATCAGTGTCGATATTCAATTTGACAGAAAAATATAACTAGAAATTTAGTTGCTGATCCAATATGATCTATTCACGTTAGCAGACTATTGGTTGACATAAATGCAGCTGAACCTAAAACATTACAGCTTTTGAGCTTGAGTCTGATATAGAGACTAAACACAAACCAGCACAAGGAGGTAGATAGCCTCAAGTGACAACAAAAGTAATTTTCCGAAGTTCAAGAAATTTCATGCGCAGTTTTTTATTCCTCACTCTCACTTGGCCAATTCACTTTAATTACCAAATTCCAGCTTTTCAATTTAACACTGCTCCTCTTCTGCTGTCTTCTCTGAATTACAATATTTATAATCTACTCAACTGGCCAAACTATTTTTATGACATCCAACATATAAATGAAGATTCCATTAAAGAGAGACTCTAGAAATATGGCCTTGTTTGGTGGGGATGAATATTAGATTTTTAATAGATTTTGATAAAAGTTAATGAAATGAGTGGTTGAAAAGTTGTGGGACTTGTGAAATATGTGGTTAAATTAATTGTTGACTTTGATTGAGATTAAAATCCGAATTTTAATCGGTACCAAACAGGGGCATATACTCAAAATTTATCGTCTGTATTTTCACACAAATAACTAACAAAGAGCGATGGCAAATAACTAGTGAATTGTGTTTTTCACTTTGCTATTGTTGACATTTAAGAAGATCGACATGTTTATCAAAAAACATAAGCTTAAACATACAGTTCTTCATGATAAGTTGGAGGGAGGGGTGATCAGAAGTTAAATCAATATTCAACAGCCCCACTATATGATGGTAGGAGATTATTGGCATGATAAATCATCTCAACTAAGAAATTAGCATTCACAAAGATAGAGCATTTTATGATGCTACCATTGGAGTCAAGATGAATATGTAGTCAGATGGATTTCGGTGTCGAGGAATGTTGAATGAGATAAAAGCAACAATGTCACCAATGGAGTGAAATTGTGAATGTAGAGACATCAAATACTGTACTCGCAAGATGATATAGAAAAAGTGAAAGATTGTACTGGCTTTATCAACTGGAACTCTTTAAAAAAAAGTGGGAAAATAATTAGTTTTGCATGTGTAGTGGCATGATAACTCCTATAACTGAACTGTTAAAAAATAACCACAACATTACATGCAAAAAGTTAAATAAAATTCTAACGTCACCACAATAGTTGTCACAAAAGTAACTAGTCAAATGATCACTTTTAGGGACATCAAATTCTAGAATTTTATACCCCATCGGCACAGATACTCAAGCTTATCTGACATTAATCATGCTAGAGGGACAAGAACAAGAGCAGAGAGAGGTGCTGGATTTTTGGATATTCTTTTTCCAAATCTTGTTTTACAATTTTGTTTTGAAAAAGGCCTTGACAGAATGGATTCAATTTTTAGAGTCTAGGTTCCAAAACAGCAAAAGGGCAAAGCACTGCCATCCACAAAGGGCCCACCCACTTTCCCACCATCCTAATTCGTAACCAATAATTCCCCATCCCCGCCCCAAAATCCAATTCCCACCCTCCTTCCTATTATGAGGTTACCTTGTGTTTTAAATTGTATAGTTTGGACTATTGTGTTTCCAATTTGGTTTTGAGATAGGATTGATGGGAGCACCGAAAAATTTATGCTTCCAATATTTGTAGAAGGTTGATAATTTGAAATTTTCGATGGTTATAGCATTTAATTCTTCGATTTCTACTATCCTACATGGATCTTAAATTTATTTTTGGAGATATTAATTCATAATCTTACTTATATAATTGTTGAAATTAGTGTACGTGTTTGTGTGAAGTTAGTTAATGCAAATGTAATATTTAGAGGTGGGGCATGTAGTCCTACGAGATGGAATAGGTTGATATCGTGTGTTCTTAGATTCTTATTAATGGAGTAATTATTAGTTTAGTAAGAGCAAATTAAAATGTTTCGATAAAAATATGGAGTTTATAAGAAAAAATAATTGTTGAGCCACTTGGTCTTAAAGATTAAGCTGATAGATAAGGTCACGTGTATATTATTTACAAGAAGCCCCCTCAAATGTAGGCACCTTCTTTTTTTCCCCATCAAAGCTTTATACGTGCACAATTTTTAATAAATGGATAGCAGCGAGTCAATAGTTCTTCATGTTAACATATCGAGGCTCATTCAATTAGAATCTCATATATTCTTTACATTTTTGTCATTGCCAATTTTGCTCACCGTTGAGATTGGTCGATATGCTTACCATACGTTAAATTGTCACGAAACTATTTTGATATATGTACAATATTACATTGTGTTGTATCCATGCTAATCCAACATTTGACCTTGAACACAAATATGTTAGTAGGGAGAGGTAGCAGCCAAGAAGCACATGGAAGTTCAACAAAATATTCAATGCTTCAGGGCATTAAAAGTTTGAATTTCCAGTAATAAAGCATAACCATATGATATGATGGAAAACAAGAAGCACGTGGAAGTTCGACATAATATTCAATGCTTCAGGGCATAATAAGTAAGAATGTTCTGGTGATGAAACCGCAAACATATAGTATGAAGGAAAACAAGAAGCATGTAGAAGTTTGATGAAAAGATTCAACAAACAACACAAATCAATAAATAGATAGAGGATAATTATAGCATCCTGACATGGAAAACATATCAAAATACTCATCAGGATTACATGGTAGGAAAAGGGTCTTACCGCTCCTTCCGTTCCTGCAGGCTCCTCATCTGCTCCTTGTAATGCTTTTCTATGTACTGCTTAGCAGCCTCAACCTTCTGCTTGGTTGCAGTGGAAGGTATTTCCTCATTCAAAGGTGTTTTTGACCCTTCTTTCCCACTAGGTATAGATTCCATCTTACTTGATGATTTAGGTTTCTCTTTCAGACGTAATTTGCCAAAACAACGCCTAGCAGTGTCCATCGAGCTTCCGCTTTTCCCAGTCCTACAAATCTAATGTGATACTATTTATCTTGCTTCTACGGGGAGCTTCAATACATCAGCTTCAGAATGAAATCTTTGAATTTCAGGCCCTGTATTAGAAAGTAAACAGCATTATCAATCAAAAAGGGAAGCAATATGTTTTATCAATCAGCAGTCTGGTAGGTAATCAAAGAACAATTCAACTTCAAAACTTCTTTAGTGATTCTGACTATTCTTGATACCAATTTTCAATTGCCCGGCCCAATAACAATTATTTCTATACTAGTAACTTCTCTTCTAACTTCCAAGTACTGAAAAAGAAAAATGACACAAATCTGAGATTTCCGTTGGTTTAAAAACTCAGAACTAAGTGCAAGTCGAAGAACTAGAAAAAAATACATCAATTAAGCTCTCCATTTGAAAGAGACAAACAAAAAGAAGAAAAAAGTGCAAAATAAACTGGCAAATCTATTGCAGCATCAATAAATGAAAAGCAATCAAACCAAATGTGATAAACAATCTCCCTTTAAATAAAATCTCTAAACACCCGCGAAGGTAAAAAGAACTTGACTTTTCAAGCAAATCACAAAAATTGCCCTCAAGAACAATACAAGTAATAAGAATAAGAAAAAAAAATCAATTGTACACTGCACAATCCAACACATCAAATAGATCCACAAAAACCATTTCCCATAAATTTTAAACTCCAAAGAGAAATAATACCAATAAAGCTGAATTTTACCTGTACATACAATGCCGCAAACCAGAAATCTGTATCCAGCTTTATCAGCACTACCTAATCCAGAAAGTATAGAGAGAGTGACGGAGCGGGTCAATTCTGAGCTATATATACATACATATATAGAAGAGAGATTGTGCATTCCAGTAAGAGAGAATAGTACAGTGAATTTTTACTCCCAAAATTTCTAGAGAGAGAGAGGTTAGTTGGAGGAGAAGATGACCGTGATGGCTACTTTATGCCTTGGTGCTATCATTCGTCATTTAAAAGCGCGTTTTTTTTTTTGATCGGGTATTAAAAAAAAAAAAAGCGCGTTTATATGTACTTACGTATGTATAGAGAGAATGATACATAGGGATAGTGTCCTCATTCTTTTAAAATTATGACACTCGTATCCTCATTAATAGAAAATGTATATTAAGCCCATATTTGATTCGAATTAAAATCTGATTTTAATTCGAGTTAAAGTCAAACAATTAATATTAACCATATCTTTCATGGGTCCCACAACTTTTTAACCACATATTTCAAAAATTTCTATCAAAATCTAATTTTAATCTCCACCAAAACATGGTAGAAATTATAATATAAATTTTAATCTAAAATAAAGTCAACATTTAATTTTAATCACATATTTCATAAGGGACAATTTTTTAAACACTTATCAAAATCTACTAAAAATTTGTTTTTAATTTCCATCAAATAAATACTAAGTCACATTTGATTTAGTTAAAAAAATCATATTTTTAATAAATTTTGATAAAAATTGTGGAACTCAATAAATGTGTAATTAAAATGAGCTTTCAAAATAAATAATTTTTAAAAATAAGATCCAAACAAAGACTAAATGGACACTTGATACTCACTTAACCTTAGTATAAGTTGAGGTAAGCGAATAGATTTCGTGAACATAGACAAATTTTACATCATTTGAATTTTTAATAAAAGTTGAAGTTATCATTAAGATTGTTTTGGAATAAAGAAAATTTATTCCAATAACTTTCTTTATTCCAATAACTTTCTCCTTTCAATTTGATTTTACGCAAGTATTACGTGATCATTTAACATTGAAATAAACATTTTTTTACCCAAGCAAGGAACAAGGTTGGCACGCTTATAAAAGGCTGGGGACTCTTGGTGAAATTTAGCCTAATGTGTGTGTGCGTGTGAGAGAGAGAGAGACTTTTTTTTTTTTTTTTATTTGCTTTTTAAGCAACCTGAAAATCTTTGACAAATAAAAGTTAAATCTATGTTTGGTATAGATTTTTTAAGAAATGATTTTATGGAAAATGATTTTTTAAAGAATGTGTGATTAAAAAGTTAAAAAAAAAAAACTATAGGTTCACGTGCAAATTTTATTAAAAAAATACATAGCTGAAATTAATTTTTTTAAAAAATGAATTTTAGAAAATAAGAACCAAACAGATGTGTACTCTAATTCTTTTTGGACGGCTTGAATGATGGCATTTTACAAGGAGAGTTGGAATCTTAGGGCATGTTCTCTTTATTATTTTCAAATCGTTTTCTGTTTTCGATTTTCCAAAATAGCGAAAACGCATCCTCTTTCTTATTTTCGAAAACGCGTTTTTGAAAACAAGTTAAAAATTTATAAAGAAAGCACAAAACGACAAATTTGTCGTTTTGAATTTTTGCAGTTATAATCAAATCAAAAGTTTCAAAACACTTTTTTTGTGTTTTCAAAACAATTTTTCAAAATGTTAAAAGAACACATTTTCAACAATCTCAAAATGGACACTCAAAACACAAAATTCAAAATGAATTCAAAACTCAAAACACAAAACTGAAATACAAAAAGAACAACCCTGTAAATTTTTGGGAGTTTTTAAAGTTAATTATCTCAATAATGCTGAACTTATATCTTTGTTTCCGACTGCTCATTAAAGTTTCAGATGTCGAGTTTTGACGCTAAACTTATCAAAATGTTGAATGTTATTTACTGACATGACATTCGTTTTACAAGTCTAGCAGAATCGGTGACATGATGACGGGTTGCACAAGTGGTGCTCAAACACCGTTATGCAAATTGTCACGTTAAAAAAAAAAAAAAGGTAGCTTCTTTGATTGTTCACTATACTTTGGAAGATGTTTTTAATTGCTCATTATATTTTTGAAGACATCATTGATTGTTCACTATACTTTAATGTAATCGAGCTTTAACCACTAAACTTGTAAAACTAGTGCTAACCTATCTTGGAAGTTTAGAAATGACGTTCCAAGTATCGCTTGCATACAACAAATTTTAATTTTTTGTGGATGAATGCTATTTGGTGGAAACTTGCCTGACTTGCTATGAAAACAAACTCAATCCAATGAACGAATCTTTTTTTTTTTTTTTTTGTGGATGGATGCTATTTTAATTGATGACAAAATTTTGGTAGACCTTTTTTAATTTAATTAGGAGTTGCAAATATTTTCATTGATGCACATAATTATGATGGGTGTTTTGGATGGTTTTTGATGCATGTTATTGGCTGCACAGCTATGCTAGTTTGCTGTTAATGTAGATTATGGATTTTTTGGGTGGATATCATACATATTTTTGTAAAAATTAATCTTTAGAATCGTCATTTCTTACCATTTTAGTTTTATCCCTTCTCTTCGTTCTGTTTTTAATTAATAGTTGCAAATGATGAATATTATTTATCTAACAAAATGTAAATTATCCAAGGTAATTTCAACGGGTATAATGCATTAGTTGATAAAAATGGTTTAGGAAGAACAAGCATCAAAATGTGTAGACTTTAATAATGATGCATATATCTCTATTTAGAACAAAATTTTGCAAGTTCTAATTCATATCCTTCGTTTTCTCTTAAAAAACTAGCTTCAAATCTAAATCATGTTGCAAAATTAAATTTTTTGTATGAAAGTTATACTTGGAATAACATTTTTAAATTTCAGGATAAGTCAACGTCAATTTTATAAATTTAGTGACCAAAACTCGACCACCTTAAAACATAGTAATCAATAAAAAACGTCTTCCAAAGTATAGAGAGTAATCAAAGGCATTTTTTTACGTTGCAATTTGAATAACGATGTTTGGACGCCACATGTGCATTCTATTTTTCATGTCACTAATTCCATTAGGATTGTCAGTGAATAACATCCAATATATTGGTAAACCCAGACTACCCAGTGGTCAAAACTCAATATTTGAAACTTTAGTAAGTAGCTGAAGACACAAACATAAATTTAGTGATTATTTGGACAATTAACTTGAGTTTTTTCTTGTCTTCTTTTTCAATTATTTTCTAAATCTTTCTCTTTTTTACTTTAAATTATTATTTTTGGTTGGGGTGTGACTCGATTTATTTGGTTGACATCTTGTTTTTCCTTTGTCCCATAAAATTCTTTGGAGGTGGCATCCAACATGTTGTAGATTCTTCAAAACGATAAAAGTTTGGCTATTTGTACATCGGCCCTTGGTGTACAATCCTCTCACACTCCTCTTACATTAGGGGAGCCCATGCCCAATAAAAAATCGTGGACCCCCCATACATTTAGCAAAACTCAAGGCGATAATCGCATGGAAATTATCATAGGGTACTTTCATTTAATATCAGATGATATCACCTTGAAATTATATGAACTATGCTACATCTACAATCATAATTGACAACTTTGTTGACAACCATGAGTTGGCAAAAATCTACACAATCTATTTTAAAAATTATTTTTTGAAATCAACAGTACATATCTCGACAACACGTGAATTGTCAACAAAGTTATCAACAAAAATTGAACAAATAGCTTTATTCGAATTTCTATGGACGTGAAGATTAAGTTCAATATGTACGTGACATGATTATTATCATTGAGGTGAACACACATTGATTTTGATGGTTTTTACCGTATTTTTAAACTAGATCATTTAAAATGATTTGACGGTTTTACTTTATTTTTAAAATTTTAAATGGAATTTGAAGTGCCGATAAACAATAACAGGCATATAAACTAGATTTAGCTGGGGCATTTGGTAGAAAATGGCTTTATGTTTATTGACTATCCCATAGCACCAAGCAGAGTCTACGTAAATTCTAAAATCTAAATAAATTAAAAAATGAATTCTAATTTCACTATTATATTTATGGACATATGTCACTTAGTTAGAACTTTCTACGCTCAATTTCTAACGGAGTTCTGACTAGTACACATATAGGATGTGTTGTGTTCGTGAATTTTACCTAGATTCAAAACTTAAATAACAAATTAAAACTAAAACACCAAGTATAAAGCAGTAAATCCAAAGGGAAACATTCATAGCTCCCGTGCCATGGGTAAATTAATTCACTAAATTAAATAATAAAAAATACAATAGTTTCGGTTTTATAATTTCGCAAAATTAACAAAACTAATCAAAAGAAATCTAAGAACAACTCCCTTGTTTTTCCTTCTTTTGATTTGTTGTAGAAGTGGAATCAAACCTCCTGATCTTGATTTTATCGTCATTTCACTATTGTATTCGGTCACAACTACCATTTGAATTAAGAATTAACAATCTTAACTCACGCCAAGCGGCTTGATCAATGAATAGGATTGTACATTAACACACATTTTTTTGCTTCTCCAAATACGTTGAAGAGAACATCCGGCTTTGAATATATTCAATGAAGCATCAAGTCTGCATAAACTATTTCGAGAATGGCAAAATTGCTCGTTGCTGGTTAAGGGTGGAGCGGCTTGCTTCTGGTTAACGATACAATTGCATGCTGCAAGTTCACAGATGGAATTAGGTTTTTCAAAGTTGGAATTTCAATCTTGATTAATTACCTTATTTATCGTTAAAGCAATTATCAAAAGATATGAATTACTCCTTATCTAAAATTCTGCAATAATTATTATAACAACCTGATCATAAAAAATACGTATTATTACAAAAAATATCCTAAATTATTAGATGTCCAATCTTAATAGAAGCTCAATTTTATTATTAAATATATGCCAAAAGATATCCTAGATTTCATAGAAGTCCACTCTTAATAGAAGTTCAATCTTATCATGAAAGATATCTTAAATTTGTTAGAAGTCTAATAAAAAAATAAATATAATTTTAAATTAATGAATTCTTAATTTTTTTCTTCTAAACAAATCAAAGAATATTTAGGATGAAAGGAAATATAATAAAATTCATAGCTCAAATATTCTGGGCGGGTCTGCTTTACATTCTTAATCACTCAGGACTAACTGCCCATTAAGAAGTGTATCCTATTACACGCTTTTGACAATTTATTTTCCAATGTATGGCAATTAAAAATCAACAAGTATATTAAGCGAGTTAATAAATACAATTTGTAAAAATATGACATATTTTTCTAACAGTTTAAGAAGCATGTTTTCAAAATGTTGATAAATAGTTTAAATTATAAATAGATTAAAAAAAGTAGTGGGTATCATTTTGGATCCTTTAAAATGTGTGGATGAAAAGTAATTTGAATTCTTATTGGCATAGTGCTTGTTTGTTAAAACATTATTTCGTTAGACTCGCAGTTTTAATCTACATTTCACTAAATATTTTGTTAATCTCAAAAAATGCTGTCAACAGATGTCAGACTCATTCGTGCATACGCAAGCTAAATCCAACATGTAAAGGTAGATCAACGGTTGAGATCACTTCAAGATTGGACGTGGAAAAATCTCAACGACACGAGACGCTTCCATCGAGATTTTTGGGACATGATTGTATAATAATAATCAATAAGAGAATAAAATAGATTGCTTTAAATGTTTAAAGTTGCATTAGTTCTCAATTGTTACATGGTGTGGGTATTTATAGTGTTACAAATGGAATGATAACCCTTGGATAAAATTACACGAGGCCTCATCTCCTCGGTTGAGGCATCAAGCCCTAGCCATCTAGTTGACCTTCATAGCTCTCCAAAGCATCTAACGTTCTTACATAGACAAGACACTTTTTACATAAATACACTTTTTACAAAGGTCACATCAATCATTCAACAAAGATCTTCATCGTGAGTTCAATCTTTGCAAGTGGGCCGTCACTAGCTTAGGAGGCCTGGATTTGGGAGAGGCCTCGAATTAGCATGGGCCTCGGATCTGGGGAGGCCTTGTTCTTCATGGGGCCTAGAATTGATCATGGGCCTCGTTCTTCATGGAGAGCAGCCCGGCCACGTGGCAGTATCTAGTAAAAGTCATTAACAATGGTTCCCCAAGTCCATGTGTGATTATTTATGCGTGGACTTTATCGATGATGTTTAGGTTTGCATTCCATCGTACTAGTCCCCCGAGTTTGGTTAAGGATATTTATGCTGTGCGTAGAATTCAACAGTTAGTTTATGTATGGCTTACCTTATGATGGGGGACTTTGCGGTGCTGAAGCAATGTTGAGAAAGAGGCAAGCAAGTTTTTGACGCCGAGGCTGGTTGTAGGCGAGCTGCAGAGGCTGAATTACTTGTGAGTGGATGAATTTCATATTGAGGCTGAGGTAGACCTATGGTGAACTGCCGAGGCTGAATATCATATTAATTGGCTTTGATATTGGTGCACACGATTTGGCGACTTTTACACGTTTTCGAGGCGGGGCAGCTGTAGCAATACAATTTCCCACGCACGTACGACCGTTATATTAAATGCGTAATGATGGCCAATGATGGGTAGGTGTTACTCTGCGAAAAGTAATCATGCGTCATTGTGTGATACCCACGATGCAATCTGAGGCGTTGATGGTATAAACCATTTGAGTTCTACGGTTTAGATTTGTTACAGGGTTGGACGTCTCAGATTGATTAGGTCTCGATCCAATGGCTGATATTGAATTTCTCATTGTATAAAAATCAAAATCATGCCATTTTGAAGCTTTTACCTTTGCAAAACATTCTTCAAATTCTCTCTTGCTCCCTATCCTTCAGAAGTTTTCCGGCATCGTTTTATTCTCCGACGAGTTCGTAAATCTCATTTTTTCTATAGGTATTCCCTTGTGAAAGGGATTATTCATAATCTTTGTTCAATCTTTCTATAATTTTTCATCATTTTCTTCAACTGTTATGGTCTTCGAGGCGTCTAGGGTAGTCACCATGGCTAGGCTTGGGGATGCGTCTGTGTTTGGGGGTCAGGAGACTGGTATAGTATGAGTGAGAAGCCCATAAATTACGAGGCGGGCTGGGGGCTGCCCAGGTTTCTTCATCTATGACCTCCACGAAATGAGCTGAACTTCGGTAAAAATATTGCATTCCTAACTATATAGAACTACTAGTACCCGATGCCCAAGAATGTGCGTGTTTTCTGAGGCCCGGGTACGTAGCTATTAGTGAATTTCTGCTCAAGGCAGGAGTGCGTCTGTCTCTACACCCCTTCTTTAGGGCGGTGCTGATGACCTTCATGTTATCCCCCACCCAAATCCTGCCAAATGGGTAGAATCAGTTGGTTGGGGCCTACTTCCTCTAGAAGGAGGTGTCCTTGGGCGAGAACATACATATGCATGTATTCCAGACCCCTTTTCAAGCCAGGGTGGTTGGGAAAGATGATTCCAATGGGTGGTACTACATCACCCCATGGGGTGGGCTCATGCTCCCTTTGTAGTGGAACTTCCTTCCTCCATTAAAAGTTGGAAGGAATTCTGGTTTTAGGTGTGGGGTAGGTGGAAAATGGTGGAGGTGGATACCGTCCCAGCTTGCACAATATCGACCCAGTACTACGAAACACGTGAGTGTCTCGCCCTACATAGCTTTTAGTTCATGCCCAATCTTTTCTGGGTGATTGGACATGAACTAAAAGATTGGGCATGAACTAAAAGCTATGTAGGGCGAGACACTCACGCGCTTCGTAGTACTGGGTCGGTACTGTGCAAGCTGGGACGGTATCCCCCTCCATTTGCCACCTACCCCTCACCCAGAACCAAGATTTTTTTCCAACTTTTGATGGAGGAAGGAGGCCCTACTACGAAAGGAGCATGAGAACCCCCATGGGGTGATGTAGTACCATCCCTTGGAATCATCTTTCCCAACCACCCTGGCATGGAATATGGTTTGGAATACATGCAGCGGCATGTCCTTGCCCAATGACACCTCCTTGTAGAGGAAGTAGGCCCCAACCAATTGACTTCATCCATTTGGTAGAATTTGGGTGTGGGATAATATGAAAGTCCACAGTACCGCCATAAGGAAGGGGTGCAGAGGCAGACGCACTCCTGCCTTGAGCAGGAATTCACTAATAGCTACGCACCCGGGCCTCTGAAAACACGCGCATTATGGGCCTCGAGTACTAGTATTTCTATATAATGAGGAATGCAATATTTTTTTCTAAGTTTTGCTAATTTTGCGGAGGTCATGGATGAAGGAACCTTTGTAGCCCCCATACTATACCAGTCTCCCGACCCCTCAGACACAGATGCGTCCCCAAACCTAGCCACGGTGACTGCCCAAGATGCCTCGGAGGCCATAACAATTGAATAAAATGATGAAAAATTACAGAAAGATAGAACAAAGATTATGAAATCCCTTTCACAAGAAAATACCTAAAGAAAAGATGAGATATACAAACTCGCCGGAGAATAAAATAATGCCGAAAAACTTCTGAAGGATGGGGAGCAAGAGATAATTCGAAGAATGTTTTGCAAAGGTAAAAGTTTTCAAATGACATGATTTTGGTTTTTATACATGGGGGAATTGAATCTTAGCCATTGGATCGAGGCCCAATCAATTTGAGGCGTCCAATCCTGTGATAAATCCAAACCGTAGAACTCAAAACGGTTTATGCCACCAACATCTCAGATTGCGTTATGAGTATCACGCGACAACGCATAAGTGCTTTCCACAAAATAACACATGCTCTTCATTGACCAACATTACGCATTTAATGAAACGGCCGTACGTGCATTGGAAGTTGTATTGCTACAGATGCCCCGCCTTGAAATCATGCAAAAATCGTCAAATTGTGCCACCAATATCGAAGCCAAATAATATGATGTTAAGCTTTGGCAGTTCACCCATAGACATGCCTTAGCCTCAATATGAAATTCAGCTACTCACAAGTAATTCAGCCTCGACAGTTCAGTCTCGGCAGTTCACCTATAGACTTGCCTCAGCCTCAATATAAAATTTAGCTACTCATAAGTAATTCAGCCTCAGTAGTTCACCCATAGACCTGCCTAAACCTTAATATGAAATTCAGCTACTTACAAGTAATTCAGCCTCGGTGATTCGCCTAAAGACCTGCCTCAACATTAAAAACTTGCTTGCCTCTTTTTCAACATCGCTTCAGCACCACAAATTCCCCCATTGCAAAGTAAGCCAAACCTAAATCAACTATTGAATTCCACGCACAGTATAAATATCTTTGCCTGAACTTGGGGGACTAGTGTGATGAATTACAAACTTTAACATCATCGCTAAAGTCCACGCATAACATAAATAATCACACATGTACTTGGGAGACTATTGTTATGACTTGTTACTGGGTACCGTCACGTGGCCGAACTGTTCTCTACGAAGAATCGAGGCCCATGTTAATCTAAGGCCCACGTACTTCCGATGCCCATGTAATTCCAAGGCCTCTCCCAGATCTGAGGCCCCAAGCTAGTGACGGCCCACATGCAAAGATTGAACTCATGATGAAAATCTTTTTCGAATGATTGATGTGACCTTTTTACAAAGTGTATTTGTGTCTTGTCTTGTCAATGTAAGAACATTAAATGCGTTGAAAAGTTAGGAAGGTCAATTTTATGGCTAGGACTTGATGCTTTGGTCGAGAAGATGAGACCACGTGTAATTTGATCCAATGGTCACTATTCCATTTGTAACAATATAAATACCTTCACCATGTAACAATTGAGGATTAATGCAACTTTAAACACTTAAAACAATTCATTTTATTCTCTCATTGGTTCGTAACAATTTCGAATCTAGTCATTAACGATTGATTATTATTACACAATATCGTGTCTCGGATATCTCGTCAGAACCCGAACGGAAACGTCTCGTATCGTTAAACCTCTCCCACGTCTAATCTGGGAGTGATCTCGACCGTTGATCTACATTTACGTATTGAATTTAGCTTGCGCATGCACGAGTGTGCCCTTCATCTATTGACAACATTTTTTAGGGTCAACATAATAAATTGTGTTATACTCAGCCTCACCACTACCCCTAATATAACTGTCATAACCATCCATTGTCGGTCTATCATTGACAATATTGTTGGTCATGCCAAACATTTATGTATATCGTTTAATTTTAATTTTTGTTTCATGCTCTTAAATGAACTTGAATTCGTTTTAAACTAGTCAACAAACTATAATTTTTATTTTATGTTGGTCTCTGTGTTAGTTTCCTTAACTCAAAAATCATCTACCTGAATTAGAATCACGAGTCTACATGGCAAAAAGTGTGGCCTTGTTGTTACACATCAAATTTAAGAGTAACATATAAAATGGAGACTATTTCAGTGACCAATGTGAAACAAATCTTATAATTTAATGACTAATTTGAAACAATTAAAGTTAAGAGACCAAACTTAAACCTACCTATATATTTCGTGACCAATTGAGGATTTTTAACCACCCTCAACTTTCTTAGCCCGTACGTTTTGTTCCCCCTTTCCATTCATTTTTCTCATTTGCCAAAATCGTGGGAAGTGAAAATATATTGCTAAAGTGCATTACTAAAAGAGCGAAAGTTAAATCTACACCGAATTTCATTTTCGTTTCTAATTGAAATTAGGAGAAATTAACAATTTGCTTATTAGAGATGCTTAAAATTAAATAGTAAACGATACAAACTAACTTCGACACGTGTTATTGTGACAAAAAAATAATTGAAAAGCAAATTCTTTAATGATTAACGTGTTTAATACAAAATCTAATCGATCATTTTCTATACATAAGTAAAATACATCGATATAAATTTCATTATATATAAGTAATTTGGTAGGAGCTCTCGAAATAAATAACTTGCCAGGATGATGAATTCAAGCACAACAACGTGACCTATAGCATTTGGTTATCTAGTCTCGCAGGTTTAGAAAAAATAAATGAACTTCATCAACATGAACTAACATAGAGTACAATTTGAAAAAAAAAATTATATTTCACTTGTACAAATTATTTATAATTGTTTGTTCGTCTCATTCTCTTCCTCACAACCAGTCATTTTTGTCTAGCTTGGTCCATAAATTAGATTTTATAAGTAAAATGTTTTTGAAAATGCATTTAGCCCGGGTTGGGTTTAACTAAAAATCAAATTTTAATAAAAATTAGTGAAATATGTGTTTGAAAAATTGATAAAAATTGTAAATTCCATATAATGTGTAATTGAAAATAAATTTGAGGAAAAACGGAAGCATGGCTTATAATAAATTATACAAATAAGAAATTAAATACAAGAATTATTTACAAAATTAACATCAAATAATTAATTATTAAAGGTAGATTAAATTCATGGGACCAAAACAAGAAAAGAAAACAAGTACCAAAAGACGGATATCCTAGATGTCCGCCTGAAATACTGCGGCATGCCAGCCGTACTCCAGTCGTTATGTTCATGTTTGATGACATCAAATTATCCTTAATTTCTACTAATATTCCTATCTGATTCAACTAATAAAAGTTAATTAAAATTCAAGTTAAAATCAAAAATTAATTTTAACAATATATTCATTAATTCCACGACTTTTGAACCACACATTCCATCAAAATTTATAGATATCTACTAAAATTTTGTTCTTCATCTAAACCAAACAGGGGTAATATACATATTTTTTATCCAGGGGAATGGGGGCCCGAAATCTTGACCCTATTTTTTAATGTATTTTTGTATATTATAAAAAGCTTAAATTGTATTTTATAAATATACCTTCTTTACCAGGTCTAGTAAATTCGATCTTTTGGAAAAAATAAGTGGGTGAGAAAAGTAAAAATTTTAACCCTTAGCCTGTTTCACATTGACTCTTGAAAATTACTTGCCATCTTTCTTTGATAAAGGAAAATTTTGACTTTGCCATGTGTAATTGGGTAAAAAAATTTAAAGTAATTACGTAACAAGACGTAGAGATCAAGACTCAAAACTTACAAGCCTAGACGTAATAATAAAATTTTCTATTTTTAATAGTTATTTTAGTTATTATAGATCAATCAATAAATAAAAAATGCATATCTTGAAATTTTTATGAACTTCGTACATATTTTTCAAGTTTTAATAAAAATATAATTCTCAAAATCATAAATACTTCAAATAAATAATACTTTGTTCGCATGCAGGTAAAATTATGTTCTAGGTTTGGATTAAGGTGGGATTTTTAGTTGGACTTATTTCATTTTTAACTTTTATCAATGGTTTAACATTTTGTTGATCTAGGTTTCAAAATTTAAAAATAAAAATAAAAAAATCACTAGTTAAAAAAAAAAAAAAAAAACTCCTTCTTTTTTTCACCCAGGCACGCATCAAGCGGTCAAACATAGAGTTGTCTGTCTATTTTCGTGCCTAGCTCAAGATGAGATGTTTTTATTGAGTCCCTAGCCTAAACGAACTTTTAAAGGATTTTGCTATGTGTATATAGTAATGTACACATGGACATCCATAATAGACAAATGGCACTCTCGACTTTGCTATGTGTAAATAGCAATGTACATAGGAGTGTCCATAATGACCACGTGTACATTACTATGCACACGTAGCAAAACCCACTTTTAAAACAATGGTCTTGACTTTAAGGGGACAAAATTGTAGTTGAAGTCCTCAATCCTTGTTTTTCTTGTAGCAAGTTGGTTTATATTCCTTTGCCTTCTTAATATTTCAATCTTCATCTTTTCAAGTTTATAGCTCTTTTATGGCTCTTTTTTGTTGATAAACAGGCACATGGCTCTCACATTATAGACTTTTTAAAAGTTAGAAATATTGAAGACATAATTTTAACGAAAATAATTAAAATAGGGCATTTTTTTCTTTTATGCTGTTCATTGAAATTTATTTTGTTGGGTCCCTTAACTTATACTTTAAAGTTCGATCAAATCATTTCATCCAAGATTTATAAGAATGACAAAATATAAATAAATATGATTAAAACACAAATCATCATATTTTACAACTTACATCGATATTTATATTTACCAACTACTTAGTGAGTTTAACCAAGTAATGTGATTGAAAGTGATTGTTCAATATTAGAATTTATCGCCTTAATTAAAATAATATTCAGGTCTTGTTTGGTACACATTAAATTTTTCATTCTCATTCTTCTACTCATTTTCAACCACACATTCTTCAATAAAATAATATTTTCCATCACATCAATAACTTCTCTTTCTTTTTCAACCACAAATTCTCCATCAATCTACTATTCCAGAATACATTTTTCCAAAATAATGTGGCTCAAACACACTCTCAATATTTTTCTTAAAATTAGGGTAGAAGTTCAATGAACTCAAAAAATAAATGACAAATAAAACTTTGAAAATCAATTTGGTAAGAAAATGGCCCACAACAAGGACAAATTGGGCACAATGGATTTCCCTAAATTAGGGAATAATGGTGGGACCAACTTTAACCTAATTGAGTGGACTAACAAAAGGAAAAGCCTAAATAGACTTTGTGGAAAGTAGCTTTTGACATTAGATCACACTTTATTGTGTTTGCTCTTAATAAACTTTCAATAACGAAGGTTACAAAGCTTAATATATTACTACTTTGAATATGGTGGGACATTCATCCCTAAACTCCAATTAAATAAACTAATTAAGGAGCATTGTATCTCTATTATAATATTATCTTTGTTGAGGTGTTCTCGATCTTCGATAATGACATGGTACATACGTCGAATTGGACAAAATTTAAAACTTTTAAGATATTTATTATTATCTTATCTAATTCTGCCCTTTTAATTATAGTAAACGCGTTCAACTTTTACGTGTCAACTATACAAATAATAATAATAATAATAATAATAATAATAATAAATTGAAATTTTATACTAGGCGTTGTAGCACGTTATTGATGGTACGAGCAGGTGCCCCCATATGGATCCCAATAACATTGCATGTGCCCTAAACTTTAAACAAATTTTTTTCCTAATTTTATATGCCACGCAATGAGCTCTTTATGCCCGCTATAAAGGAGAAGTTAATAAACCAAATATCTTAAGAACAGTATAATGTTTCAAAAATGCTTCCAGAAATGTAGCAAAAGAGATATTTCCATTCATAAAATTTGAAATCCATAATTGTATTGAAAAATATTTGAAGTTTATAATGGGTAGTGGAACTAGTGCTGCATTTTAGAGTTTCTTATTATTATTATTTTTTCAAGCACTTAGAATAGTGCGTTTTATTATTATTATTAACAAATAAGAGTTAATATTAGAGACACTTCACCTTTTAGTTAGTCCCTGTTTGTTTCACATTAGTAGAAAAATGAATCGTTGGTACAGCAGAATAGCAGCCATATTTGACCGGTTTGTGTGTTGGTGGGACCCGCTTTTTTAAAAAAAGGTACAAATTTTCATTTTCTTGCTTAAGTAATGTGAAACAAACAGCAGCTTAATATCAAAGACATTCCTCACATTTTAAAGTATCACTAACATCCCAATTTTTCGGTTTGAGTATGACATATAACTCTAATAACTTTTTGAGCCATATATAACCTAAGCCCCTGTTTGACAACTATTATTTTCAAGTTCTTTTATTTTTTACCATATATAACCTAAGCCCCTGTTTGACAACTATTATTTTCAAGTTCTTTTTTTTTTACTTACTTATTATCAACCACACATTCATATAACAAAATATTTTACACGCAAACGCAAAACTTTTGACTACTTATTAATTACACATTCTTCTAAAAATTAGTATTAAAATTAGTATTAATTACACATTCGTCTAAAATAAGCTTTATATATATATATATATATATATATATATATATATATAAAGCTTATTCATCGTGGTTTAAATTTTAATCGTATACATTTATTTATTTTGTTTATATGTTTTATTTTTTTTGAATATATATAAATACACACACTCTTGCTAACATAAACTATTGTTTAGTTAAATTTAATTTGAATTGTAAAAAGTACATGTTTATAATTACAATAATTAACATCTTATTTTAGTTTATAATTTTACAAATATTTTTTTTTTGTTAATACGTTTGTAAGTTATATATTTAAAGTATGTATAAATTATATATAATTAATTAGAAACTCTAAATGATTTATTTCCAAAATTTTCAACAAATCTTAGGTTTAAATATCCATTGGCATGCATAATTACAATTGTATAAGTGTGAAGTCTTCAAGTATTAATTATTAAATAAAACAAAATAAATTGTAACTACTAGTTAAAAAATCATCTTTTTCTTCGTAAGGACATTTTAGATAAATTGGTCTCCTTTTAAATTATATATAGCTCAAAAAGTGGTGTGACGGTGTATGTGATACTAAAATATAGAAATATGAGAAGTTAATGATATTTTTGAAGCATAAGGGAGCATCTATTTTTATTAGAAAAGTGAAGCGATGTCTTTGATATTGTCTCTGAAAATAAATAAATTAAAACTTAAGAGTTGCAAGGGCTTAACCTCCAAAACAATAAGTTCACAAAAGAAACAAAAATTCAAGGAAGGAATTTAAATTTCGTATGCTTGAGTCATATTTCAAGTCATCATATGTCTAGTTAGATACTTGATAGGCTATTGCTCATTATTAGAACTTCAATTTAGAGTTGCGGGCTAATTTTTAAGCCAAATTTATGAAGTAAAAATTATTTGGGCCAAACTCGAGAATTCGCTTTATAGCCCAATTATTTTATTATGGGAAAAATTAACGTGACCTTATGATAAATCGTGTAGAATTTAAATGTTTGTAGAAACCAGGCATTTCTACAGTTTAACACATGTTTCTCTTTCTCTTTTCATTTTTTTTAATTAAACATTTCCTTTTTTAACGATAGATTAACAGATTGGGAGTTCCCTAATTCATTGTCGGCGAACCAAAACTTAAACTTTTTAATGTTAAATGTAAGTAAATCTCAACTTAACGATCAAATACTCATGATTTTGGTTTATAAAGAATGAATTTTTTTTATTACCGCTGTAAATAATAAATTCTGTAATAATAAATTTGCAAATCTGCCGAGTTTAAATCAAATTTTTCCTTGAAGGAAATTCACTATTGAATAAGCGTATTGAACCCATGTTTGAGCCCCTTTTCCGTAAGAAAATATATTTTGGAATAGTGATTTTTTTTTTTTGAGAAATGCGTGATTAAAAAATAAAAAAAGATTGATTTACGAGTAAAATTATTTTATGAGAGAATGTGTGGTTGAAATTAAGTTTCTAATTTTTTTTTGAGAAAAAAAAAGTTTTTCTTGAATTTCTATCTTGTAAGTGACAAATGCCACTGTTTGGTGGGCCTTTTTTTTTTTTTTTTTTTTGTTTTGAAAACATTGTTTTAAATAGTGATTTTTTTTGGGGAGTATGTGTGGTTTAAAAGGAAATTTTTTTTTATTTACGTATAAAATATTTTATTTTGTGTGTGGTTGAAAATAAATATATTAAAAAAAGATTTTTGAAAGAATAAAAGACAGATAGGGCCTAAACGTGACCTTAAATCATTGTTGCAATGTTCTACAACAAAGTTTTATTCCACCAGTTTTATAAATTGCTCCCTCCAGAATGATAAATTAACACACAAAACCATGTTCCGCACAATTATTTGTTAGTGTTATCTGTATATGGGCTGCCTCACTTTTCTTGGGCCGACTATTTGAGATCATTACAGTGTTATCCAGGTTTTGTCCATTACTTGATAAATCGTGTTTCTGAACACGCTTTTGCCTTTGTGTGTTTGTTTATTCTAGCCTTACATGTGGTCTTGTTCTGACCGTTGGATCTGATTTGTTGGATGAACTATATTTAGCCTCTCTCAATTGTCACTTTGTACCGTGTAATGAATGTGTGTATATTCTATGTTTTTTCCTCTCTCTGGGTGTCCTGTACTCTTCGTCTTTGTGACTTAGGGTGTGTTTGAGCCACGTTATTTTGAAAGAATGTATTCTGAAATAGTTGATTGATGGAGAATGTGTGGTTGAAAAAGAAAGAAAACTTATTGATGTGATGGAAAATATTATTTTATTGAAAAATGTATGGTTAAAAATAAGTAGAAGAATGAGAATGTGAATTTTAATGTGTANAGAATGTATTCTGAAATAGTTGATTGATGGAGAATGTGTGGTTGAAAAAGAAAGAAAAATTATTGATGTGATGGAAAATATTATTTTATTAAAGAATGTGTGGTTGAAAATGAGTAGAAGAATGAGAATGAAAATGTGGATCAAACATGGGCTCAAATGAGAATGAAAATGTGGATCAAACATGGGCTCAATCTCTGTAATCTTCGATGGATTTCTTGATTTAATTTAATGTGCAATTAGTGAGATTGTAAGGGGTACACTATAGAGTTCTTGTGGTGAGAGGCTAGAGAAAATATTAGTGAAGAAAATTTCTTCATGCATTCATTCCGTTACGATTCTTGATGATTTTAGTGGGTTCGAGTAATATATACTTGTAGATGCTTAACGTGGTGATTAGACCGAAGGCTGAACATTCGGTCCATTAGGGGTGAAAAATCTTTGTGTGCATCACCTATTTTCTACAATTTCGATTTCTGCAAGTTTTTATGTTTACAAACATTTGGTTCTATAACGATTCTGAGACCAATAAGTGGTATTAAAGCCTGTTCTTTAAAATTAGGTGTTAGTTTTTTTTTTTTTTTTTTATGAAACCCTACTTTCGAAAATTTTACATATCTGTAACTTCGAAAATTTTTGAAGTGTTTTTTGAAAACAAATTGTGTTTTTTGAAAAGTATTGATGTGATCTACCTTTGATTCAATTTTTTATTGGATCTTTTAAAGATTTTGTGTTTTATAGGGTTAGATCTGAAAGATCTGGTTCGATCAATTATTGTTTTTGAGGTTCTTTGGAGTTTCATCTAAAAAATACTTTGACTTGCCTTTGATATGAAAAATCTGTTGTTTTTTACTGAGCTCTGGTTCTAATCTTAACTCACTACTGAGTTGTGGTAGTGATTGAAATTTGTTATGAGTATTGGTGAGTTGAGTTGACTCAGTCTGATTTCTACCGATTTCTTAACTTACTATTGAGTTTTAGTGAGTTGCCGTGACTCGTTGGGTTCCTTTGCATAATCCTGGATTTTTGGTATTCTTTTACTCTTCACTTCATTCTGAAACTTTGAGGTTGCAGACTATGGTATAATCTCTCCTATACTCCTTATTTATTATTATTATTATTACTATTATTATTATTAAATTGTTCTTGTTGAATTTGATTTTATTAAGGTAAGTAATCTACTGCTACTTACCTTTGTCCATGATATCATGCAAGGATCTAAGAATATGAGGAAGCAGCGAACTAAAGGGTCATCACACTTTAAACCTGTCAAATTGACAAAGTCCATTTGATAATTGCTTGAGTAAATTGATCATCTTAATCTGTTGTTAACCCTTGAACTGCATAACTTGTTTTACAGCTTGTGTAAATAGCATGATATGTAGTACTACTGTAATATCCTGCTTTATTATGATATTTATATATCCTTAATTTTCTCACACTTCTTGAATCTGTTATACTCTGTGTATGGTATAATATTGATATTGCGATCTTATTTGTTGTTACATCTACTGCACACAAATTGGAAGTTGAGATTTGAGAAGTTACAGAAGATTTTAGTTTTTGGCGCCAAAAGATGAGGGCTATGTTGTTACAACAGATGCGAGCTGCTGCTAATGATGGGACTTGGGGTATTGAAATTAGTGCATATAGGATACATGAACTGTATGATGTTGCTTGGAGTTCTATCTTTCTTCACTTATATGATAATGTGATAAGAAAGATTGGAGAAACCACTACTCCTGAAACTCTTTCGACTAAGTTAGGAACACTTTACCTAAGACAATGCTATTTCCTAAGACAATTCTATAATTTTAGGTTTGACTTCTTTTCTACCCTAGAAGATAACATTGATAAATTATAAAACTGATTCAAGACTTAGCTAATTGTGAGGGAAACTATCTCATGATGAACAAAGTGTAGCCTTGTTGAATTCCTTAAGTGATAAATACAAGGAACTTAATCTCTTAGCTCTAAGGAATAAAGAACTTGAATTAAAATCTAATTTCAAAGACTCTAAAATTGGTGAAGCGCTAAATGTTAGAGATAAATTGAACCAAAAAAAGAAAAACAATTTGTGTAATTATAAATCTTATAGGGGAGGAAAACCCCAAAATCTTAGATTTAAAGAGAAGAATAAGAATCAAGTGAAATTTAAGAACCAAGTCAAGAAATGTCACTATTGTAGAAAGACTAGACATTTCATAAGACTGCTTTAAAAAAATATCTGATATGAAAGATAAGTCTAATTTTGGTGGATTTGCAGCTATTGCCTACAATAATGAATCTGATATACAAGGAGTAGCCTTGTTACTGCAACCAAGAGAAACCCAAAAGAATGTGTTCTTGACTATGGCTACTCTTTCCACACGTGTCCCATAAAAGAATGGTTCGCTGAATTTGTTGACCTGAATGGTGGTCAAATTCAAATGGGGAGCGATCTGACCTATCAAATAAAATGAATTGGAAAGATTAACCTTTTATTGAAAAACAGTCACATTCTTGAGTTGCCTGAGATCGGTTATGTACCTGATCTTAAAAGAAATATGATTTCCTTGGGTGAACTGGATAACGAATATGAAATAAAAATTCTTAGGGATTTACCAAGATAAACCTTAATAGCAAGGAAATAATCTCCTCTCCCAAAGTTGATGGGATTTAAATTGTACAGGCTGAACCATTGGTTGATAACATCTCTACAATTGTAAAATTCTTTGTTGACAATATAAAACTTCACCATATTAGTGAAAGAGATTAATATTTGTGAATAAACTCGAATGTTTTGGAAATGATAACATTGAAAAATTTTGTGAAGATTGTGCCATTGTAAAACAAAACAGATTACCTTTTGAAATTAGAATTCATAAATCCACTTCAATTCTTGATTATTTATACGCTGACTTATGGGGTCCAACATCAATAAATATCTTAAGTGGATTTAGATTCTATCTACTTATAGTAGATGATTTTTCAAGAAAAATATAGACCTTTCTTCTAAATCTAAATCTGGCACTTTTCAAAACTTTAAACAATGGAAATTGATGATTGAAAATCAAACAAATAAGAAAGTCGAAGCACTTCGAACAGATAATAGCCTTGAATTTTGTAATTTTGAATTTGATTCCTTTTAGAACTTTATTAGAAAATGTTAAATGTATGTTACTGAGTTCTGGCATTCCCAAAACTTTTTTTTTTTGGGAGAAGCTTTGAAAATTTCCACTTATTCGATTATTAGAATTCTTTCAAGTGCTATTGATTTTTCAAATCCCTGAAAAACTATAGCCTGGAAAGTCTCCAGATTACTCCAAACTTAAAGTTTTTGGCTGTGCAGCTTGTCTCATCAAAATAAAGGTAAACTTGAACATAGGTCCTTAAACTGTGTTTTTTTAGCCATGGAGAATAAACTAAGGGATATAGACTTTGGGTAAAAGGTCAAAATGGTTTCAAAGTGATTATCAGTAGGAATGTCGTCTTTAATGGAAATGAAATTCTTTACAATATTTCCTCAGATTTGAAATTTGTTGAAGTCTCATTTGTTAAAGAAACTATATTGGAAAATCAAGAAAATGAACTTATCAAACCAAATGTTTGATTAAGGTAGAGACTGCTCAATTTGAAATAGATCAAGCACAAGATGAGAATGAAAATGAAACCGAGTATCAAAATTCCACCCTTGCTGATTACCAGCTATCTAGGGATAGAGGTACCTGAATCTATAGTGATGAATTTGTGACCATATACTCTGAACCTATTACCTTTTGAAGAAGCTATTAACTATCAAGAATCAAAACCGTGGATAGAAGCTATGAAAGAAGAAATTGACTCTTTGATTAAAAACAATACTTGGATTATTGTTAATAGGCCTAAAAATCAAAATGTAATTAACTACAAATGAATCTATAAAATTAAAGAAGGTGAACATAATGCCGGGAGTACAAAGTATAAAGCTGGACTTGCCGCTAAAGGGTTTACTCAAAGAGAATGCATTTATTATAATGAAATTTTTTCTCCAATTACTAAATATATCTCCATCAGAATTATGCTTTTTTTAACTACTCATTTGAATTGAGAATTGGATAAGCTTGATGTTAAAACTGTCTTTCTAAATGGTGACCTTAATGAAACAATTTACATGAGTCAGCCAAAGGGTTTTAAAGTGATCTCTGAATCTGAAAATGTTTGCTAATTAAAAAAGTCTCTTTATAGCTTGAAACAAGCATCCAGACAATGGTATAGGAAGTTCAATTCATACATTTAAAATTCAAGCTTTATTAAGAGTAATTTTGATTCTTGTTTCTTTTTCAAAGGTTAGGAGGACCCGAATTCATCTACTTATTATATGTTGATATATTTTTTGCTTGGCATGATAGTTTATTAAATGAAAACTGAATTTGAAATAAAGAGATCGAGGCCAAGCTAAAAGAATTTCAGGCATGAAAATTAAAAGAAATAGAAGTAATTGTACTCTTTATGTGAATCAATGCTCTTATGTAAATAAAGTGCTTGAAAAGATTTCCATGTTTGAATATAAACCTGTTACATTGCCTATTGCAAATCATTTTAAACTATCAAGTGAATAATATCCTAAAACTGATGAAGAGTTTGAAAGAATTAGTCAAATACCTTATGCAAATATTGTTGGTTCCATTATGTATCTTGTGATATGTACAAGACCTAACTTGGCTAATGGGATAAGCATCTTAAGTAGATTTATGGCCAATCCAGGGGAAACACGTTGGCTGGCTATAAAATGAATGTTGAGGTATTTAAAGGGCTCATCTGATTTAGCTTTAAAATTTTAAAGGTATAATGAAGGTATAGTGATGAAAGGCTATACTTAGATAAAAGAAGATCAACTTCTTCTTATGTCTCAAAGTTTTGTGATGGGTGTATTAGTTGGAAATTCCAACTACAAAAGCTTGTAGCTTTATCTTCTACAGAGGCTGTATATATAGCAGCCTGTGATGCTGTTAAGGAAGGACTTTGGTTAAGGGGTTTGTTAGAAGAGATCAATTTTATTAATGAAATGGTTAGTATATATACAGATAATCAGAGTATTACATTTGAATAAAGATACCAACTAAATATAATCCATGTGATCTTGGAACCAAAGTATTACATTTGAATAAATTATGAAACTGCTTCAAAATTCTAAAATCACTTGGAAGGTAGTGTATTTAGAATATCAAGTTTGCTGTTTACTTTGGAATTGAAACTAACTTCAATTTTTTTTTCTTATTACATGTTTTTGGGGTAAGTGAAATAAATTGTTGTTAGAACCACTAAATGATTCAATAATAGTTCAGCAAGGTGGAGAATATATGGGTTGATGTCTCACTATTCTTGGGTCGGCTGTTTGAGTCTATTTCTATGTTATTCCGGTTCTGATCTATTACTTGATAAATCATGTTTTTGAAACACGTCTTTGCCTTTGTGTGTTGGTTTATTCTGGCCTTACATGCAGCTCTGTTCTGATCATTGGATCTAATATGTTCGATGGACTACATATAGCCACCTCAATCATCACTTTGTACTGTGTAATGAATGTGTGTATATTCTATGGGTTTCTCTCTCTCTGGGTATTTCGTACTCTTCATCTTTGTGATTCAATTTCTATAATCTTTGGTAGGTTTTTTGGTTGTATTTAGTGTGCGATTAGTAAGATTGCAAGGGGTATACTATATAATTCTTGTCTTGAGGGGCGAGAGAAAATATCAGTGAAAAATCTCTGATTTCTTCATACATTCATTCTATAATGATTCTTGATGATTTTAGTGGATTCGAGAAATATTTACTTGTAGATGCTCAAAGTGGTGAGTAGGCCGAAGGCCGAACATTCGGAACCTAAGGGGGGAAAATTTTTTGTGTTCATCATCTATTTTCTGCGATTTCAATTTTTGTAAGTTTTTATTCTTACAAAGTTTTGGTTCTATAATGATAATGTGACCAACAGTTGGTAAATTTTGCAAAATATAACGTACATTTAAGAACAAAACATAGTTGAAGTAATGCTAAGGAAAAAGAGTTGACGAGTAAGTTCGATAATGGAACAACAATCGAGGCTTGTGTAAACACAATTTCTTTAAAACAGATTTGCCTCCTAACCGTTAGTGCTTGAGGTTTCATTGAGCATCCGTCTCCAAGGATAAAATGAAAAAATCAGTAGAAGTTGAGCTCTATGTTTCTACACGTGCAAACTAAATTTGTATCTAAACACAACCACTATGGATTTGGACGAAAAGTACATGTGGTACTACAATTAGCACCACCATTAACTCAACTAAATAATTTCACCATTAAACAAAAGAGTGTTAGAAGGTTTTAGGAGTTGGAAAGTCAGTTTGAAAGAAAGAAAAGGAAAGAAATTATATCTAACGATCTGATATTCGTGTAAGTAGGTCCGTGATTAACACTTCCTATGCACAAATGTAAAAAAAATTTACGCTATACATGATTATATCTTTCAAAAGTGTAATATATAAACTAGTCTTTACCTTATTAATTTTCTTGAGTGAGACACAATGTTCCCTACAACACATAAATTCTTCAATTGATCCACTTTAAACCCAAATTTTTCATTCACCCGATTATCATTTTTGAAAAGAAAATATATGATTTCGATGTTTCTTACGAAGAATATGAATCAACTTTGATCTTCCAAAATAAACAAACAAGTTCCACTCAAAATATGCAAAAACAACCTTGTTTATAAGCAATTTTCCAACATTATTTTCGCTAGACTGTCGCCATGGATTGGCTCAAGCATAAAAAACAGAACCTTCGTTGCTTGACTGTCGCCATGTCTTAGCTAGAGCGACAACCTGTCTCTCGGCTGTCGCTGAGCCCTCGCTCAAGCGACAGTGTTGTTTGGGAAATTTTTATTTCGCGATTTAAAGGCTTTCTCCCTGGCCAATTACTTTCCTAACCTACCTATACCAAAATACATCTGAACGTAAAAAAATAAGGTTGATCATTATGAGAGCTTCATTAGAGAGAATTCCTACATATTATCGTCCTGTGAGTTTGTTTTGGTGAAAAAAATCACTTTCACAATCCAAATACCAAACCGTTTTTTCCTCCACACCTGTCAGAGTTGCTGAAGATCGAGGGAAGTTGACTAAAGTTTCAGTTGGTGAAGAACTTGGTGTTCTAAGTAATCCACATGAGATAGACGATGCCGCAAGGTTAGGAGTGCTGCAGGGTAGCAGATTCCAAGAGAGTTTTGAAAATTGCAACTAAAGATTGGTGTAGGGGAGCACAGTTACTAGGAGAGTTGTAAGAACTTCAGTCCGAAGATCAGATAGTATGTGTCTTCTAGTCCGGTAGACTGTAAGTGTCTAAATCGTTTATAGTGGATTGACTAGCAAAGTGCCCGGAGTTTTTCCCAGTTGGGTTTCTCCGTGATTATATTGTGTGGTTTTACTGTTTTCTTTATTAATTGTATTAACTGCGGTATTTAAATATATGTTAAATTGACTTGCATGCTTAATCATCTAGAGATAATTAATTGGTGACATATTGCTAATTAATTAATAATTTTATTTCAGCATAATATACCTATTCACCCCCTCTAGGTATTGTTACGGTCGAACTACGTAATTTTCAACTGGTATCAGAGCCTTAATTCGATTCCTGACCCTTTTTTATATCTTCTAGATGAGTCGGTAATTATCTGTGCCTCCGTTCTTTGATAGAAGCAATTATGCCTTCTGGAAAGTTCGAATGAGAGCTTTCCTTAAGGCTTTGGATGAACGTATTTGGATTAGCGTTCAAAATGTGTGGGCTCCACCTTCAACAATTGTTGCTGGTGTAGTCACACCTACTTATATCTCATTATGGACTAAAACGAACTTAGATGAGTGTAATTAGAACATCAAGGGACTTCTTGCCCTGTTCATGGCTGTATCTACTGAAGAATTTAGGAGAGTCTCGATGTGTGAAACAACCAAAGAAGTTTGGGATATCTTAGAAACCACACACGAGGGAACTAAAACAGTTAAAAATTCTAGATTGCAGATGTTAACCACTAAGTTTGAAGAGATTGGAATGAAGGACGCTGAATCGTTCGATGAATTCTATGCGAAGCTAACTTAGGTGAAAAGATCCCTGAGTCCAAAATTGTTAAAAGTGTCCTTAGATCCCTTCCTGAGAGATTTATATCTAAGGTTACCGCGATAGAAGAAAGTAAGGATTTAGACGTTCTTAAGATTGAAGAACTTCAAACTTATGAACTCTCCGTCTCTCAACCTAAAAAGGTTAAATCCATCGCCATGAACACCATTATAGAAGAGAAGAGCGAATCCGCTAATATTGAGACACTTAGGGACGCTGAAATGGCTTATGTCGTTAAAAAATTTCAAAAGGTGACGAAGAATAGGAGAAAGTCTCGGGAACGAAAAAGTGATGTCCCTAATAAACTCTCAAGAGGTAGACGTGAGAAAAACACATCTAAGACTCCCATTAAAAAATCTCAATCTGTTCAATGCCATAAGTGTAAGGGATATGGTCACATTAGAAGTGAATTTCCTAATCTAAAGAGGAGTTCGGGTAAAGAACGACGTAAGGCTTTAACCGTGACCATGAATGATGAGGAATCAGATTCCAGTTCTCAGAATGAGACATCTGGTGGTGAGTATGAACAAAATTTCATGGCCTTTACCTCGATTGCTACAGTAAAATCTGACCGTGAGATTGAGAAAGTTGAAAGGGAGGATAAGAGTGAACAATCTGAAAAAGAGTCTGAGGATGAGACCGACGTTCACGAGTCTTATCGTGAACTGTTTGAAGAGAGTCTCAAAATTAAAAAGGTCAATAAAGCTATCTTAAAAAAAGTAAATGAGCTTGAACATGAAAAAGAAAAAAAACTATTAAGTGGCCTTCATGACTCGAACAAAAATTTAAGTGAATTGAAACCGTTTAATGAAAACTTGGTATCTAAACTTAAATCATTGACGAATGATCTCGATAAATCTAACGCTCAACTCCAATCCTTTATGAATGCTCTCAGAAGCTGGATAATCTGTTGGGGATGAACAAGCCAGCTGGAGATATGCATGGTTTGGGTTACGTTCATAATGGTAATCCTACTGCAAGTATATCTAAGACCACGTTCGTTCCAGCCACTAACAAAGCTCGAAAAATTATTTATCCTGAACAAAAGGGCAAAAATGACTTAATATCGAGACCTACTAGACAACGTAGGGCAATCGTCCTACATATCGGCAACAACCTCTGAGCAAGTTTGAATCTCGGTTTATTCTCACCCATCACCAGTGTGAAGCACTAGGACATATAAACTTTTGTGTCGTATGCTCACGACCAGAAGTAAAAGTCAGGAGTTCTTGAGCACGGTTAACTTTCTTATCAATCAGGTTAGCCACTTAACCGAGATGATGACTCGGTTGACTAAAATCACTTCTGCTTCGAAGCAAGTTAGGGTTAAGAAAAGTGACCTGGAAGGTCGTGACTTTGTTCATACTCTTAAAAGGAAAGAGCATCCATGGTTCTCCTTGATTAGTTTTTTAGGTGCATGCATATGCAGTTCATTAAGTCCATTCGTTAGTGCATGTATCTCATTTATTTGCATTTTGTTTTATTTCGGTTTGTATTTGTTTCCTTTAGATACTGATTTTTTTTTAAACGAAAAAAATTGGACTCTAGATAATTTATGATGCTCTTAAACATTGCATTTGTGACCAAGTATGCCGTTATCTGATCTATACTGTTATTTCCATTACTTGGTTCGGTTTACTATAGAGTATTGAGTATATGTTTCTTCATGTACCATCTGCACAGCACACACTATGGTCTTGTGATCGAGTCTGGACCATGTTTGTGAGATTTGAGATGGCAGTCACATGTTAGTAGGGTGGCCTCGAACGTGAATTGACCTATATCTAGATGACCTTGCTTGTGATGAGTCTCCCAGCATTGTTTGAAAAAAATGATGAATGAAAAGTGTGTATACATGTTTGGTTCATCTTATACTTTTGTTCGAAACCTATTTGACTCGAGCAATTAAGCCCGATGAGTTTCTCATAACCTGGTACTTATGGTCATTTGACTTGGCTTAACCGGCCTAAGCTCGTTACATGGGTCAATTTAGTCACTTAATAGACAAAAGTCTGCACATAAAATGTAATTTACGAGAAAAGTTATGCAAAAATTACATGCTCATATTCAGGGGGAGAAAAGAACACTACTTGAGCTCGTTTTCAGGTCCTAAAATTTCATTCGGGTTTGACTTTCATTAGTAGGGGACATACTTACTTAACGGTGATATTTGCATGTCTTTTCTCACAAATTTAAGATTTGGAGTCATTTTCACGAGAAAATAGTGGCACTTTATACACATGAGTCACTTATACACTTTACTCCATCTTGAACTTCATAAGTACGTGGGAAAGTCTTTATTGATAATGCTCGACTTGTGAATACATGCAAGGTTATGATTATCAGGTTGTCGGAAGCTTGGTTTGCTTAGTTTACATATTATTTAAGAAAAAAAATGCTATTTTTCTTAATTTTTAAAATATAAGTGCTATTTTTATCAATTCAATTTTCTCTAGCTTATCGCTGGGTCACGCTCCAGCGACAGCAGCAGAATTTTCCTTGCTCGCTTAATGCTCGATTTTCGCTCAAGCTCCAGCCCGTGGTTTTGAATATTAACGATATTTTCAAGGGTTTTGCGCCTTTTATCCCCAATTTTCGCTTGATTTCTTCGAAATCTTCATAATCCACGCCAATTTGGAGGCTTACCTACTCCTTAAACATTTCAAATCTAACGCTCGATTATCGCTCAAGCTCCAGCCCGTAGTTTTGAATATTAACGATATTTTCAAGGGTTTTATGCTTTTTATCCCCAATTTTTCACTTGATTTCTCCAAAATCTTCATAAACCATGCCAAATTGGAGGCTTACCTACTCCTTAAAATTTCAAATCTTTCATTGAACGTGTTATCTCATCAAAATTTCGAAAAACTTGATTTTTTTCCATTTTTGCAATTATCTTTTTTTTTTGTATTGATCTTTCGTGCTTGAGTTTTTGATAAAACATTACATGTTTTGATCATTTTCATAGATTATCATCAATTGTTGCAAGATATTTTACCAAAAATCGAATTTTTGATGCGTTTTTAGCATGTTTTGATAGTTTATTGTGTGTTTTCACTAGTCACTCAAGTTGCATGATTAGTTGATGTGAATTGCATTGGATTTAGTGAGTGGTTTGTGAGTTGGTGGTTAAGGTTGTGGTTCTAGTTTGGGTGATTTTGGATTGGTTTTGATTTGAAGTCGTCTTTGGTCTTTGCAATTGAATTGAGGTTGATTGTTTGGGATTTAGCTTGGTCCGTTGGAATGTAGGGTTGGTGGTTCGGAGTATGCATTATGTTTTGTGCATTGTGGTTGATGTTGGCACCGTATGGTGACGTCACATCACTGTATCATACTGTCACGTCCCAGCGTCTTAACATCATGGCACGCGTCATGTCTTCACGTCACCTACATCTATGCATCACTGTATATCGTTGTGCATTCATACTAGGGCACGTTGCATGTTACCTCATATGTCTCGGTTTGTGTGCATTCATACATCTATATCTTGAGTCTGTATCTTATTTATCGAGGTTTTAATGTTTTGGTTCAATTCATTTCAGATGCCGCCTAAGAGAGTACGCACAACCGCTTCTACTCATAGTACCTCTGCTTTTTATAGTCGGACTAGGTTCATCTCCGCTGTCGCCCATGACACTTTTGGGTCGCAGTTTTCTCTACATCTAATTTTATTCGAGCGTGAGGTCATCATGTCTGATATATCCCCCGACCCTGCCTCTATTTTCATATCTCGAGGTTGGGAACCTTTATTAGTTGAGTTAGTCCCTCCACCGAGTCTATTAGTTCAGGAGTTCTATACTAACATCCATGATGTTAGTGGGTTGTCCTTTATGGTCTTTCTTCGGGGTAGGACTGTTAAGATTACTCCGGACGTTATTTCGAGTCTTATTCATATTCCTAGAGTTGTCTATCCCTTATTTCCTTACTTGACTCCTGATACTCTTCCGACAAACTCTTTAGTCTGTTTGACGGTGTTTAACACATCGTTGGAAGGAGGTCCTGGTGCGATCTGCATGGGTACTTTTCCTACTGATCGTCGATTCTGTTGTGCATTGTGTACACGAATCTTTGGCCCTATCTTACACTTCTTCATTACCTATGGATAAGGCTCGTATTCTATATGCCCTGCTGCATGGCGATCCACTGATTTACCCTCATTCATTTGCCAGCAGATTTTGCAGGCCTTTTGAGTCACGGGGACGAGGGTGGGGCTGCCTTGTGCTTCTTTGATTTATAGGTTGATCACAGCCCTAGGGGTGAGTTTTCCCGAGGGGGTTCCGAAGCAGGTTTTTCGGCTGATTAGCCATACTACCATTGCCTAGAGTCGGTCACATGCTTCATCTGAGCCCGCACAGCTCGTTGACTCGACTGTGCCGGCTGATCCTATTGATGACCTCATTTCGTTTGACCCTTCGGATTTTCCCTCTTTTTCTACTACTCCTCAGCCCTCTAACATCCCGTCAACTTTGACTTCGACTTCGGCTCCTCCTCCCTCAGAGTCAGTTTCTCCTCTTATCGGGTCTGTACTTTCTGCTTTTGCTCTCATTGACCCGTCGGTTGCTCTCATGGGACAGATGACCATGCTGATCGAGTAGCATACTCGGATGATGGCAAAGATTAAACAGCTGCGTGCTACAGTTGATCAACACATTGCCGAGTTCACTACACTTTGGGGCACTATTGGCTATATTCAGTGTGGACTCCGATGGATGCGCCATCATTGGGATGACGATGCTACTTCCGAGGAGAGAACGAATTCTGATGATGCTACCGGTGGTACCTAGTTTATATGTTTACCCATTGTCATTTTGTGACAAAATGGGGAGTAGATATTTGGAATAGATATTTTTGCTTTCACATGATGTATATGTTTTTATCTACTACTTGATGTATCTAAAACATTTGGTTCTGATTATAAGATATATTTTTAGTTTCTGCTAGATTAAGATTTGATGTTTAGTAGTATCAATGTTTCGTTTTGGTATGCTGGGTTGCTTTGGTACTATGTTTTAATTTAGCATATGATATGAAACTGAACTGGGCTTAAATCATTTTTTACATTGTAAACTACTTGAATTGTTTTTATACATAATACTGTTTCACATACATTTTACACTGGGTGTTGAGTTGTCTATTTCAGGAAACATGTATTGGAAACTGAAATGCAGAATTTGTTCAAGACAGTTGTTGGGTGTGTCATTTATTTTGCATCTGTAATTTATTTTGATTATTGCCTTGACTTTAGTTAGTAGTTTTGTTACAGAATGTCAAAGGGGGAAATTGTTAGGTTCTTTGTGATGTAATTGACAATTCAATAAACAAAAGGGACTTAATTGTAAATGGTGTAAAAAGTCAAGGAGTAATGAGCAATTATATGAAAATATGTTTTTTAGGTCTAGGGTTCGAGTATGGCAAAAGAAGGAAAATACGACCCGAATTTTCGCTAGACTGTCGCCATGGATTGGCTCAAGCGTAAAATTTAAACCTCCGTCGCTTGACTGCCGCCCTGTCTTAGCTCGAGCGACAACCTTCGATCGATTTTCGCTGAGCTCTTGCTTGAGAAACAGTGTTGTCCGGGAGATTTTTATTTCGCGATCTAAATGCTTTTTCCCCGGCCAATTACTTTCCTAACCTAACTAAAAATACCAAAACACATTTGAACGTAAAAAAATAAGGTTGATAATTGTGAGAGCTTCATCAGAGAGAATTCTTACATATTTCTTCTTTCAACATTCGTCCTGTGAGTTTGTTTTGGTGAGAAAAACATCACTTTCATAATCCAAATACCAAATCGTTCTTCCTCCGCACCTGTCAGAGTTGTTGAAGATCAAGGAAGTTGACTGGTTCCAGTCGGTGAAGAACTGGGTGTTTTCGTGATTCACAGGAGATAGACGATTCCGCAAGACTAGGAGTGCTGTAGGGTAGCAGATTCCAAGGGAGCTTTGAAAATTCCAGCTAAGGATTGGTTCAGGGGAGCACAGTTACCAGAAGAGCTGTAAGAACTTCGGTCCGGAGATCAGATAATATGTGTCGTCATCTAGTCTGGTAGACTATAAGTGTCTGAATCATTTATAGTGGATTGAATGGCAAAGTGCCCAGAGTTTTTCCCAATTGGGTTTCTCCGTGATCATACCGTGTGGTTTTACTGTTTTCTTTATTGATTGTATTAACTGTGGTATATAAACATATGTTAAATTGATTTGCATGTTTAATCATCTAAAGATAATTAATTGTTGACATAATGCTAATTAATTAATAATTTTAATTCCTCATAATATACATATTCACTCACCTCTAGGTATTGTTAGGATCGAACTACGTAATTTTCAGATGTGAACAAAATTTGTATGATGTGTATCAAAATTATACAATGTGTTTGAGGCAATTTAGAATTTAGTTCAGTTATGCTAGCCCAATTTCAATAAGATTCTGTACTAGAGGTCACCAAAATAACTAAGTTGACTAGCTCGGTCCAGTTTAAAGGAAGTAAAAAATTTCAAAATCGAAAATCAGTTTGTTGACCACAAAATTGTAATCAACAATCTCCTCTCACCTATCCAGGATTTTCTCCTCCTAAATTCATAGTGCTTGATGTTCAACAAGGAGTAAGAGGAGAAATGACTATTTGGGATGAAAATATTTTAATTTTCATACCTCTCTTCTTCTATCCGTGACTATTTATAGATTATTCTTGAGGAACTTGTAAGCAATTGGATTTTTTTAGTGAATGACATATGACGGTCATTTAGTGGAGGAAATACATGGAAATGGTCGGTTGGTCCGACTATATTTCCATAATGGTCTTTGACCAGTAAAAAAAAGGTTAGTTGTTTGAAATAACATATATTTACCAAAAGTCATTTTTACCCTCATTTGGAAAATGAGAATCGAGAAAAAAAAAACTCAAAACAATCTCTAACAGTTGGGATTCAGCAGAAATCGCCATCTCCAGTCCGATCACCACACAACTAGTCACCGACGACATTATCTTCAATAAACTTAGTTTTTTATGGATTATGAGATTGATTTTTCATTTATGATGTTTGAAAATTTTGTGGATTTTTTGATGTTTATTTGTGAATTTTATGGTATTTATAATTTTATTCTTCATTATTTAGGTATATTATTGAGCGTACTAGTGATTTAAGTGTAAAATTTGTCAAAAAATAGTTTAGCCTCCCTAGAAATGATGATTTTCGACAAGAGCAGCCAATGAGCGACTTAACATTCGTCGGTCCCGAATGTTAGATTTCATTTTATATTTATATTTATAAATAAAGAAATTTTAACTCCTTTTTAAGACTAAATAAAGAATTTTAAATTGAAAATTACCAAACTCTTTTTTTTTTTCAATTTAAAATTATTTTTAATTAAATATTATTCTTAAACAAATCTTTAATTTTTTTCAATTTTATAATTTTATTTTGTTTAATTTTTTAGTAATAATTTAAAAAATATCTTAAATGTTTTTTTCTTAAAAGTTTAAGTTTTTTAAAAATTTAAAATACTTCATAATATTCTTTCTTTTTTATAATATTCTTTAATTTATTTTTTCTTTATTTTTTAATTTTTGTTCATTAATTTGTATTTAATTTAATTTATTATTATTTTTTCTTAAATTTGTTTTTAAATTTCTTAATTATTTTCTATTATCATAATTTAATTTTTTTTTTCAATTTTAAATTGGGTTTTTATATTATTTCCTTAATTTTAATTTTATTTTTGTATGTAATTATTTTTTGTTCTTTTTGTTTAATTTATTAAATCATTTGATTTTTTATTAGCGTCGGCGTAAAATGAATCTATTTCTTACGGATAGTAGTTATAATTCTGTTCACTTATTTTTCGGAGATTCAAAATAATTTTTTTCGTAAAATCTCGTCTAATAACTAACTAATAACAAGTAATAACTAAAGTTCTATTTCAACACGGAACAAAAAGGACAATATACAGGATGAGTAGAAAGATTTGTGATACTTCACTCGGTTCAAGTAAACTACAGGATATAGAAAAATATACAAATTTTAAAGATGCATTATTCATTTACCTTTTGTTAAAAGTTCTAATATTTGAATTTTTGTAAGATGGAGTATTATCTACATGCTGAGTTGAGATGAATGGCGGGAAAATGTACTTAGAATAGTAGCTTTGATTGTTTCATTACTATATTGGAGTTGCTAGATGATCATNTTGTTAAAAGTTCTAATATTTGAATTTTTGTAAGATGGAGTATTATCTACATGCTGAGTTGAGATGAATGGCGGGAAAATGTACTTAGAATAGTAGCTTTGATTGTTTCATTACTATATTGGAGTTGCTAGATGATCATCACAGAAATATGCTACGCCATCCTTCCTGTGGTCCCTATATCAGTTGAGAGAGATGCACTACTCCGGGCATATTATTGATGTATTATTGTTGTGGCTGCTTAGGCCAGTCGACGACGATGC
>CAIGRP010052540.1:0-20456 GCA_903798385.1 Fraxinus cuspidata
TGGGGGGTTCTTGACCTTAGCCCCAGAGAGTACATGAATTAGGTATGGTATGGGTTTCAGGTCCGAAACACGAGGTAAGGCCTGTGAGTCCAATTTTATTGGTTACCTTGATTATGTAAGTATAAATTTTAAGTTTTGTTTGCTTGCAGTTTGATTGGGAATCAAGGTGGAGATTTGTTGAGTTTTGATACACAATAAATCCTGAGCAATGATGTTAAACTGGTTTATTAGATTATACTTCATAGGTCTCGGTCGATAAGTGAAGTGAGATATCGACACCACAATTGACAACCTATTGGGGTCATTCGAATAAGCCTAATTAAATTAGTGCTGCTCATGGCCCAACCCAAAACTCTTGGACGACTTGTTGGTTGATAACCTCTTATTTGTTACATATTGGTCCTCTATTACCTTAACCTAAAAGCCCACACTTGGTACTTTATATTGGCTGTCCCGTTTGTGAAAAGGTGAAGTAGCCTTGTGAAAAAGAGAAAGGCATCGTCCCTTTGCTTCTTGCTTCCCGGTCTTGCTTTGTGCCCAACCCGAACCGACCAGACCCGACTCGTGCCTTGACTTCTCCTTCTTCTTTAGCCTTTATGGTTGAACCTTTGAGGCTACAACATTTTTACACCGAGCCCTTTGTGGGCTACCGAGAGCAACCGGGTTTAGGCGTTGGTTTGGGATTCATGGGTTGTTAGGTGTGGTGTTGATTGGTTCAAGACTGAGCCCGAATTTCTTGGAGATTGGAGCATCGATTGACAACATGTAATTGTTGATCTAAAATCAAGTGTCATCTTTTGCTATAAATACTATCTTATTGATTCTTTTGTTCTTCATCTGCTCAGTGATTGAATAGCGAAGGTTGATTCCTATTGGGCATTATTCATTAACAGAAAATACAAACATTTGCACAAAAATCTAACGTCTTCTTAATCGTCCTTGCAACAGTGTATGTGAAATCTTGTTGGGTTTTTTTAACCTATTGTAGAAGCACAAGTTTAGGTTAGATTATAGTTCATTTTAGGGCGACCTTGGCTCTGTTAAGCATAGCCTAGTTTCTTCAATCCTGCATCTCTCTTCCTGTATGATTCTGGTCACAGACAATAAGCATTTGGTGTCAAATATGTAGAGGGTGGATGCTTATCTACTTATCGTTTTCATCTCTGTCCATTCTGAACTTCCTTCCAACCATATTGGAAAATTTAGGCTTTTTTTTAATCGTACCTATCATCAGGTCACCAACTTTCTTGACCTTATGGCTATCTATTTTCATTCTCTGTCAAAATTAAAAAGGTAGCTAACAATAGCATGATCTTGTTGGTTCGGACCCAGAGAAACAATGTCACTCTATCATTACCGACGTACCTTTCATAGCTGAAACTGAAGCTTTTTTTTCATGGCCTCCCTCGCCTTCTTTCTGATACCCTAAGTATACCTAATACAACTTTCTCTTCTCACCCTAAAATGTGTACTTCTATGAAAAATTTGATTCAGTATAGTACCCGGGTTGCAATGAACTTTCCCTTCATCCTTCATTGGTTCTGGTCGCCAATATTCTAGACAATCATTTAGCCCATGTTTGTTTACCATTCTCCAAAACAAAATATATTTTTAAAACTCATTTTCAATTACACATTTTCACTATTTTGCACGTAAATTTAAATTTTTTCTATATTTATAATTACACATTCTTAAAAAAATCACTATTTCAAAATTCATGTTCCCCAAAAATCTCTGTAATGGGCATCAAACGGGGGCTTAATTGGGCATTGATCTGACTGATCTAAAACTCATTTTGGGGTAATTAGATTACGCTACTCTTGTGAACGTGAAACATGGACCACTTAAATTTATGCCAAACATATTACAACCACTTAAGCCACCATTTTTTTAATTTATCAAAAATCTATCACTTTGAGTTTTGTTAACCTCGATTTTTATAGGGGTGATGTAGTTTATAGATCTTGGCTCCATTAATGTCCATGTAGCCTTGCTCCTCCACATTTGAACAAATCATTAGATGCACGTGGCACCTTGTTTGACATGAAGTGTTGGGTTCTTTATGGCTCCTCGACATAAATGATGCATCACCTCAACTACTTTATATATGACCTTACTTCAGTCAGGTAGGATGGTAATGTGGACTGTGAGCCTGGTTGGCTTGTTTGTTGGTTGCCATGTGATGGTGATGTGAAGCCAACGTAACAAGTATGTATATTCTCATTTTGTATCTTTTAACATTTTAGTATGATTGCGTAACTTTCTTACAAATAACTGTTAGAATCTTGTAGGAATCATTGTAATATACAAAATTTTTATAGCACGTCTCATTTGGTTCAACAAGCTCTAATTATAAGCATTATATGACCTCAAATTCATTCATCGTAGTTAGTAATCCAACCTCGACGACTACTCGTTTCTATTTTTTAGATCTAAAACTTGAAATAAGACGAGGGAAATATGCAACGAAGTTCCAAACTTTTAAAATGGTATAAATATGTTCAACTTTAAATCGTAGTAGATATGTTCCAATTCTTTAAAAATGTACAGTAAAGGGATCTCCGAATGATTTTTGTCCAAAAATTTGTTTGTTGACCAACAATCTATCATTTGACGATAATTTGGCTAATTTTTATAAAGGGCAAGATGGTCTTTTAACGTTTACTTAATTAAAACAAGGATTAACCAAAGTCAGGCTTAAAGGAGTGGATTGTGGCGTCTCCAATGATCGGGGATTTTTACCCATCTTGGCAGATTAAGAATATATCATTGTTAACTGAACTGTCATTTTCTCCCAACTTTAGGATTAATTTTTCTTTCTTCTAAAAGTTGTTTACCTAATCAATTAATTATCAACACCTAAAGGTCCTCGTAGGTTTTTTTTTTTTTTTCCCCCTAGCACCCTAATTGGTATAAATAACAACACAATCATCCCTATCTTGTATTGCTGTTTTATTTGCTTATGTGCTTCACTTAGTTAAAGCCCTATATTTTAAACAATAATTCCAATATCGATTCAACATGAACTCTTATTGAATTGCTTGGTATCTCTAGTTAGGACTATTTGAACTCCAGTAACTAGAAAGTCAATCTCTTCCGTATAAGTACGAGCTGTAGCATTCATCGTGCCTATGTGCCTTAATTGACCAGTTACAGATTCTACTCATGTCCATACTTATTTGGTTTTTGGATTATAGGTAGAGAAACAATCTTAATCAATTGTATAGGGTGGTTGGGGAGGGAGGGAGGGGTATGAAGGACCAGAATCAATTCATTACCCTAAAACAAATTGCGGACAAGAGCATTATTGAGTTGGTTGTCCACCAATACAAATGATAGTGGTTAGGTGCAAGAAAGAAGAACAACTTGGTGGGACCCCAACACGCAATTCACGTTACCAGTCCGTTTTCAATCGGTCCATCATGTCACGGGCATCCATCCACTCTATCCCCATCCCGAATTCTGTCTAGAGGTGTAAATTGTGTTGGGCAGCCCTTTCGTCCCTCTTGGAAGGCTATGTCCAAGAACAAGAGGTGTAAAACGTGCCAGACGGCCCCCTTGGAGAGGCCTTGCTGTCGGCCACAAGGGCAGATCCGAGGGGGCACAAGTTGAGGGCAAGCATATTGAATGTCAGTTGTGCTGAAATTTCTTCAAGGCAACTCATTTATGGAGACTCTTAGTTGTATCTTGCCAGAAAATTTAATGAGAAGCTAAAAATATCATCCAACTTTAACATCTGACACAAAAAACGCTTTGGATCTCTCCATTCCCAATCAATGATTGCTTATTGTCCTTGGGATTTTTCTAATATGTTGTATGGCCTTGGCAAAATACCTATTTACGGCATAAAAAAGGTTTCCTAAGAAAACCTTCCATTACATGAAATTGATGAAAAACACTCGTAACTGTCGAGTCGATTTGATTAGATAAATCTTTCTATATCATGAAAAGATAGATAATATGAAATTCAACCACTTCAAAGTAGAAGAAATACTAAATTGCATTTCATTACATGATTGTTTTGTTTACAATTAATGAGAAAAAAAATTAAGCACTAAATTATGGGGCGGTTTCGCAGGGCTTGTCCATTTGAATATGTTTGAATAATTCTCCATAATTACTTCATTGGACTTGTAGCACAAGTCCCGCCAAATGGGCTTATATATTTTTCCTCCACATCTTCTTCATTAGCACTAATCTGAATGACGTTTCAAATTTACCATACTAGCTTCGCTCTTCTCCCATGGCACACAGTACTGGCGAGTCAACTAGGGACAAACTCGGAATGAAACTCTCCGACCGAGTCAACCCGATCCCCTTTATATTACCATCCCCTCTGTTCTTCATCGGACTACTCGGCATCGACCTTAAAGATTTGGGACACTCCAAATTCTTCCTCAAAATATGCCTCATGGCCGCAATCAAAAGGGCCGTTGGCTCCTCCGGTGGGCCCGATGACCGGAATTTGTTGCAGAAGTTGAAATGTCGGGCCATAGCCTCATCCGGGCTTATCAATTTTTGACATCGCAAAATCTCGTCCTTTACAGCTTCAGCACAAAGCCCACAAATCCATTTTCCTTGGTAGCGAGCCCGAATTGTTTCTATGTAAGATAAAGTGCATTCCTCTGTCAGACCGCAGCAATTGCATTTCACAAAATCAACCTCAATTTGGCCATGGCCCGCAAATTTTGTAGTCAAAGGCCCGTTGGGAGCGTTCATCACCATTGAATCATTCATAATACTCGTCGACATCCCAGGACAAGTATGAATATTTTGGCTGCTCCTCCGCATAAACTCTCGTTCAGCCTAGAGAGAGCGGGGATGACTTTATAGAGTGGGAGAAATTCTTGGATTTTGTTGGAGAAATTCTCACATACAGTCCCCAAACAATACTATTTGTCTTACTTGGGTCCCATTCATTTCTCTGTGACATTTAGGTCCCCAACTGTTTCTTTTGATACGAGGTCAGAATTCCTTTAGGAAATGGGACAAAATATAACCATTATGCATAAATTAGGGACCTACCTTCGTATGGCTTGAGAAAACATAGAAGTGGCAATGAGCAGAGCACGAGCTGACAGCTCGACTCGTATGCACACGAGCTCACGAACCGAGCTCGTGGCACGAGCCGAGTTTCGTTACTCATGGACCGAGCTCGGCTTGGCCCGTAAGCTCGTGGCTCGTGGGCTGAACTGAGCTTTGGCTCGCGACTCGTCATTTTTTTATTAAAAGATAAATCCTTTTTAAAAATAATAATAATACCCTCCGCATTGGACAAGTCCACGAGCCGCTCGCTAGTGGGTGAGCTGAGCTAGCGAGCCAGCCTGCTCGGTTGAGCCGACTAGCCGCTCGACTTGATTGCCACCTCTAAGAAAACATATGCATGCATTCGTTACCTTTTAGGAGGTTTATTCCCCATACGAACTGTCTATTTATAAATGTTTTTTGACTTTTACATTCTATCATATTATTAAAATTTCAACTTTTCTAAATTGGTATCTCACTTAATGAGCGACGTCCAGAGGAGGAGACCTTCTTTGCCTTCCACCAAATGCGTCAATATCATTCAATTTTTGGTCTAACAGTCACTTAAAATGAACATGGCCGGTTTGAATGATTTTTGATATATTTTCATGCCAAATTGTTTAAAATAAATTAAGAAGAAATAAAAAAATTAAATAAAACCATTTAAAATGGTTTCAGAAAAACTAAAACCTAAACTTAACTATTTGGTTCGATTTAAAACTACGATTTTTTTTTTTTTAGTATTTTTTTTTTTTTTGCACTTCACTTTAACATTAGTAATTCACTATTAGAAAGATTTTATTTTTTTTATTGACAATGAAACAAATTTAATAATTATAAGATATCTTCCCACTATATTTGCAATGAAACAAAACAAACAATGTATATCAATCTATAAATCTATGTTCACGACATGAAGAATGTTTGATGTCCGAATTGTGGAGTACAAACTATGAATGATGCTGGATTGATTTATCAAATTAGAGTAGTCGATAAGTGCAATAGACTACCTACCTATATTTAGATTAAAACTTTAATAATTATCTTATTTTAGAGGTGAAGGATAATTTCTCGGTTTTATCAATGTCCAATTTAGATCAATTCTAGTAGAATTTTAATTTTTAAATGATTTGGTCTAATTTCAAATCACAGTTGAAATGCTGAAATTTATATTAAAAAAACCATTTTATGGCGGTTTGGCTTGGTTGAAAATCAATTCGTTGAAATGTCCACGTTGCACCTAATTGACAACTTCAAAAAGCATGTTTCAATTTGTTTTTCGATTTAACAATTTTTTCTTACCGTCCTAAAGTTGATCATTTTGTTATGAGTTTATTCTACTCGTAAACTTGTGCAATTTCCAAAGAATAATGGATAATGTGGTTTTCAAGTGACCATTTAAATGAAAGTTGAATAAGTTCTATTAGGGTTGGCAAAATACCCCGTCCCGCCCCACCCCGAACGGGTTGGCGGGGCGGGTCGCCCTGTGAAAAATAAAAAATTAATTAATTAACTACAAAAATAATAATAAATTAACTGAAAAAAAAAAAGAATACAAAGGGGCGTGGGAAACAAGGCAAAATCGTGCCTCGAACCCAGGCGGGGCGGCGTGGGGGAGTGGCGGGCGGGGTGCCCGCCCCCTTGCCAACCCTAAATTCTATCCATTTGCCAATGCAAATCCCCACCCTCCCACCCACCCAAAAAAAATAATTAAATAAATAAAATAAAATAAAAATAAGAAGAAGATAAATTCGGGGACCCAAGTCAGACAAGTGGTAATGTTTGGGAACTCTAATCCATAAATTTCCTTTTCAATTGTTTGAAGTTCGGGGAGTGGGTTAAGGGCGGGGTGGTGTCGTGTGGGGACACGTCATGAAATTAAATTTTCTGTTAAGCAAATTGTGGCTGTATAGTACAAGATGTGCCAGCTGTCTATGGAGATGTCCAAATTTTCTCTGCGAATATTTTAAAGAATTTTTTGCTTTTCCAATCCCATATTATCCAATGGTTGGTCACCACGTGTCGTCGGTCAAACCATTTTGTATTAAAATATTAATTTAGAAAATAAGTGGGTTGATTGAATTTGAAGAAATTAGATTAGACTAATTGAATAATTGGGTTCACACATCATTAGCCAACCATCTCCATCTAGTATGTATTTCTTAATGTCCACAATTTTATTAGTTTAATGTTAATTTGATATAAATGCAAGAATCAACTAGGAAGATTCTAATCATACAATTTAGTTATCAAGGTTAGGGGATGAATTAATTATACTAGAAAATTTTGAAACGGATTTGTTATTTTATTACTGTCAACTTGTTCGTGGAAAGAGAAAGAAAGTGATTTTGAAGATTTATTAATTATTGAGTAGATGAATATTCTACATGATTTTCCTATAGAAAAAAAAAACATTATTGTAACATAACTCCAATTTTTATGTCTATTTAAATTGGAAAATCAAAATATTTGTTGAATAGAAAAATAACGTGATTATTGTCATTTACAAGTCTCCGAACAGAAACAAATGACTAGTCAAAATTGCTTATTGTTCCTTATTAGTTGGTATATATTTTCCTTTTATTGTTCCTTATTAGTTGGTATATATTTTCCTTGTGAAAAGCATTGAAGCTAAAATTCGCCTGTCTACATATTTGTTTTTATTTTTCGTCCGTTCCAAATTATATGTCACTTTTCTTATTGATAATATAGTTAATATCTTAATTTTCTATTATACTTCTATTTAATGTATTTTTTTATCAACAAATATGAACTACTCATATTAAAATCATTATTTAGTGTAGGGGTATATTAAGTATAATATAAGAAAAATTTATATTTCCAACTATGTTAATTATATTTTCTTAATTTTTTTAAAAATTGAAACAAGTCTATCTTTGTGGGACGAATATAGCATATTAGCTAGTACTTCTTTGATAAAATCTTGTTAAAACTTTTTAATTGATTAAATATTAATTTTAGTTACACCTTTCTTGTGAATTATAATTTTTATTAACTTTTTAACCATACGTTTAATCAACTTTTATCAAACTCTACAAAAGTTTTTATGAAAAATTGTCAAAAAGCCCTTGTTAGATTAATTATTCATTTTTAACCCCTATGCTATAAAATCTTAAGACCTCGAGCATTCACTCGTTTTACCCTAAAATATTCACATGCTTGTTTTCTTTTTCCACACAAGAAGAATAGGTTATAGGTAAACTAGTAGAACACTGAAAGAGTGCTTAGGCCCCATGGTTGGTACACATTCTTTCTAAATATGTTCTTTCAAAACTCATTTTCAACCACACATTTTTCAATAAAATAATAGTTTACATCACATCAATAATTTTTCTTTACTTTTTAACCACATATTTATCGTCATCTCACTATCTAAAATACATTATTTCCTCAATAATATCCATCAAACACACTATAAAAGTGTAAAGTTATACAGATGTGTTAATAGTAGCTTATTTAGTAAATTAGGTTTTATGTTAAAGTTATATAAGAAAAAAATATTAAAAGTTTCTCTATTTTACAATTGTTATGTCTAACATTACATGTCAAAGGATTGTGAGTTATAATAAAATACTGAATTACTGTAAGAGACTGACTATACATTGATTCGTCTCATGCAAAATTGTTCAAAGACAATAATTCCACGCCCATATCTAATAAAAGCTTTGCTTGATAAGAATTAAACAATACTTGTAGGCTATCACACGTTTTATAAGGGAAAAAAAATGGCTAACATGTTGGCAATGCTTGATAAGAATTAGACAAAAATGTTCATACGAATTATTTGGGGGAACAAGTATGAATCATGGAATTGAAATGGACAATAATTGTGAGTTATGCGTCACTATTTGATGTTGGCAATGCTTGATATAGTATATACTCTTGCAATCAAGCCGAAGTAAAATGTTTTTTTATGTTCTTTGTTAGTACCATTTTAGAAAGCTTTTTGTTCTAATGTTCTCTTCACTTTATCAACATTCCATCTTTCTTCTTGAAATTTACTCTAGGATGCATTCAAGAGAAAACATGCAAATGGGATTAAATTTTTTATTTAATTAATTATCGAAAGGATCGTGTGGCACCATTAAAGGATTCCTATTGAGGTCTCCGACCATAATGGTCTCCATTCTACTCCCCCTCCCTTTTACTTTTCCAACTTCACTAATCTTATCTTTTTGTATCAATTTATCTACCTATTACATTGTCTTGTTGCTCTTCATGAAATAGTTAATAAACGATGGGTGCGTGCGAGGAATAAATCTAATAGATAACGTGAATTTTCAGGAGGAAGCAAAGAGACAACATGCAACTAAGGTTTAATTTTACAAATTAAATCAAAAAGCTTATGGTTTTTTTATGCTTATGATTTATTAAAAGAATTATTTTATTTTAATTTTAAACTCGACAACGATCAAATTAACTATTGATCGACGGTTGAACTACTTACCCACGAATTAGATGCTTTGACCTGGTCTAGTAATAATTAACTATGATTGTCATGTTTTCAAATAATGAGTTCTTTTTAAAGAATAAACAACCAAATCAAATATAATAAATTTTTTACATTTTTTATCATATTTCAACTTAAAATTGTGTATTATTACTTTTAATGCCTTATATTATTTGTAACTTACAAAATTCAAGATGTATTTCATTCATAAAAATCTCGTCTCATCCTCTTACTGTAATTCCTGAGATAAGTACATACTACATCTTTCTCTCGGGTGTATTATATATCTATCTCTATTTTATCTAGCATGCTCAATCATCCACCCACTACAATGCGATTATTATTGTATATAAATGGACATTTGCTGAATAGTATAATTGGTATCATCAAAATAGGATTGGATCACCAAAATTAGATAAATTTTTAGCCACGTGGATTTAAACTTTTTTTAATTAAAAAAATTTAAGTCACAGAAAAATAAAAAGGAGGTGTAGAAAGAGATGGAAACGATTGGATTGCATGAGGGGTTCTTCCGACAATGACTCGACACAACTTTGTAGGGCATAAAGTCGCAACCTCATACTTTCGACACAAAAAAATAAATAAATAAATATATAAAAGGAGATAAAGTTGTGTTGTCTTCTTTTATGAAGGAGAATGTGAAAATTCAATGAGTTAAATATTATTTTGATTTTGATTGAGAAAATAATTCTATATTATTTATTCGACGTGTTATTTTCCTACCATATTAAAAATTACATGTCAATATATTTGTGTCATGTCTCCATTCTTTATTTTTAGTAGGAAGAAGCCCTAATGGAGATCAATATGTTACAATATTGAAAAGATGAAGATTCAGTTTCTTTGTATTAGGTTAATAGGCTGGGATAATGCGACGGTTTTCAACTTTAGAACTAATGAAATTAGCAAACGAATTTCACTAGAGTTAATTTGTTAAGTTTGACTATTTGCAACTCTAAAACCATTCCAAACACTTTTGACAATTCCAATAATGTCCACTTATCTTAGTAACCAATACAATGAATTCCATCAAACTCTTATTTTATTTTAGCAATTACGTTGGCGATACTAATTTATAGTTTGTTTATGGCACCTTTGTTGCTATTGCGAAATATCCCGTATTTTCTCATTTTGGTGGAAAATTCCCATATGATCTTTGAGGTTCGAAAGACTCCCCTTCCTTTTTTTTTTTTTCAATAGATCTTTTTCGTACCTCGGCTGAATAATCTGACGGACCTTAATAGGAAGATTTTCACATGTAAAGTTGTGAAATTTACATTCAAATTGTGTCTTATGGTCTCTGAAAAATTACTAGGTATGCTATGTTGTAATTATTCAATAATCATGCTAAGAACGAGAAACACATATTCTGAATTAATAGATTGAAATTCATATCTGCAGAAGACATTTTTGTTTATAAATATTACCAGCTAGATCTTCATCTTCTTACTCCTAAAAAATAATCAGCTTTCAATGGGGCAAGCCAATAACCAATATGGAGAGGAGAGGAGACCTAACCATTATATAGGAAATTATAAAGCCGGCTCATTACCGATTCTAACCCTAATTAGGGTTTACATAATTACAGTTCACATACTTAAAATTACTACATTATAATAATATAGCCCATAAGGTGTACAACGGCTCAAGTGATCACTAACGTATTGTGCTCAATCACAGTATCATTACAAACCATACATCTCACCCGTAAAATTCGCAATCAAATTAAAATCCACATAATATAATTATTCTAACATTCTCCCATTTGGGGCAAACATTTTAGAGGGGGTAAACTATTCGGTACATTAAATTATGTACAAATATTTTTACCCTTTATATAAACCATCACATAAGAGGTCATTTCTAATCAAACGAGAATCATAAAACAATTTAACCATTCCATTACCAAAATTAAAGGAAAAACCAGAAGTATCAAGTTTTGATATATAAATTAAATTCCGTCTCATTGTCGTTACAAAAACTGTATTCTCTAAAATAAGAGAGAAATCAGACTTCAAAGACAACTTCACTACTCCTATGAACTCAACCTTCACTTGAACTTCATTCCCAACGCACATGCTTACTTCATTCTCACTTGGCTTTCATTTGCTTGTGAACCCCTGCAAGGAATTCACAATATGAATACTGGCTCCCGAGTCTAACCACCAAGAATTCAAAAGAACATCTACAAAAGAAAACTCAAAACAAACTAAGGCCCATGAGATACCCCGTGGAACTCTTCTTCTTTTCTAACCAAGTATTAAACTTAAAACAATCTTTTTGCGAGTAACCCTTCTTTTTGCAGAACTTGCATTAATCATTTTTCTTTATAGTTTCTTTGGGATCACCAGAAGTCTGACCTCCAAAATTTTTATTCTGCTGATTGCGGTGTGACTTGTTGCCTTTATGAAACTTAAACTTATGGTTATGAGAAGACCCGTTTTTCTGTGGTGGTTGAAAAGCTAATTACACGATTTTGACATTTCACATCTCAACCTCTGCTCCTCTTGGGCACATACAACAATAAGGTCATTCAAATCTCATTTATTTCTTTGAGAACTATAAGCATTCTTCGGCTAATTAAACTGGCTCGGAAGGCTATTCAAAACATGAAAGACCAGAAAAGGTTCAGCAATGAGAATCTTAAGAGCCTTTATTTAGAAATTATATTAATCATCTTCATAACGTGCTCCCTAACTCCACTTATACCATCATATCTCATATTCATCAATTTGTCCATCAGATCTCCAATTTCAGCTTTATTAGACTCAACAAATCTCACTCCCATGACATCCACAAAATCTTTAGCATTTTCATTATCCGGAATAGCATCCATAATTGAATCGGATATGGAGCGATTAATAATTTTCAAACAAAGTCTATTAGCTATTTCCCACTTTTCTTACTCAACTACATATTCAAGATCGCTTTTGTCCGTGGATTTTGAAAGCTGCTTTTCTATTGCAAAATCCAACCCCAAAAGACCAAAACCTATCTCTACGTCTCGTTTCCATCTCACATAATTATTCACAGTCAATGTTTCAATATCAGACAATTAACTCGAAAGAGCTGATGCATTTAAAACTGTGGAAATATAAAATAACACATTCAATATCATCCAAACATAATGCATGCAAACAATGGATCACATATATATCTAATTAACATGAGCTACTAATTAGATAATTTGTAATTAAAGTCAAAATGAACATTATTACGGTAAGAGCCTAGATGTATCATTATAAAGTCTTCTTCGGGCACACGCTGTAAGGTACACTTAAAACACATGATCAAGTTAGTTAACAAAACATATTAATTTTCGAAACACCAATACCTTTGGGCAGAAGGAGATTTCTAAACCAAGTAAACTAATTAATTGTCTTATGTCAATTTCAAAAAATATCACATATAATAACATATTTAGGCAAGATACTATATGTAATAATTCAAAATTATGATGCTGATGTCCAGTTTTTATTTTATTTTATTTATTTATTATTATTATTTTTTTTTTGAAGAAAACCGAATTAAAATGAGTGTGCCACTTTGGTAGCTACCACCCACTTTTATATTTCAAAACATTTCTCTTAATGAGAGTACTAACATAGACTTGAAATCCACAAAAAATTTAATAATGACAACCATAATCATCGACCGACGAAAAGCATAATTCATGCGCGATTGTGAGACGGAATTAACAACTAAGTTTCAATTTATGAAAATGAAATTTAAATGGACAAATAGTAACAACATTTAAAATATTTCAACAAAAATATAAAGTCGTCATTTTTAAATATAATTTTAATTTTAGGTCAGAATTGAAGTATATTTGGATGAAATTTAAAAATCCCATTTTAAAAATTCAAATTTAATATCTCAAAATTGTAAAATTGACCCTAAAATTAAAATAATGAAAAGGGCCTCAAAATTTAGAAATTACATAATAGGTCCTTATCCTTAAATTACATAATAACACTTAGTTAAAATTATTAAAAGCAACCATACAATTTAAAAATTACAGGGTATGTCTTTCTTTTTAAAATTGCAAACTGGATCGTTGAGTGTTAATTACAAGAAGGGGCTCACAATTTCATAATTACACGTAAAGCCCCTAAAGAATCACAAATTGCGATGAAGCCCCTGTCCCCAAATCAATTGATACCGGCCAAAAATCAAAACCTAATCAAACCATTTATGGCAAAAACCCTAGACTACCTCCTAGCGGCGCTGCCGCTTGGCCAAACCACCACTTTCGTGATGGCAGCCCACGATTGCGAAGGGTGCAACCGTAATCTGCTGCAGATAGCAGCATGCGCTGCATGGTGTGACCGCAAATCGAGCGACGGTGCTCCTGCGTGCGGGTTCCTAGAGAAATATATGCCTATTTGGGGCTGCACATGGTCACAATAATAATAATAATAATAATAATAATACAACGACGAGAAGAAGAAGAAGAAGAACGAGGGCAAGGGCGAAGACTGCCTGGATGATGAGGGAGGCTTACTGTGAAAACCAAAGGCACAAAACCAACATAGCTTCAACACATATATGCACGAGGGAGAGCATACAATAGCTTATGTTATTGTTGATTTTGGTGGTAATTATAAACAGTGGCGGACTCAGCATTGAAGTTCAGTCCGAGCAGACGTTGACCAGTAAATATCGTAAGAGCGGAATCATTTATTAATATTTAATTAAAGCCGTCAAGTCCAGCCCGGGCGGACGTTGACCGGTCAACATCGTAAGAACGGGATCATTTATTAATATTTAATTAAATAATATAAAAAATTACTCAACATATATGTAAACGCACTAAAACGTAAAAATTACTCAAGTGAACAACTTCACCATTAATTTTTTTTTTCATTTATCCCTAATTTCTAGAAAATCTAATTTCCTAAATCGGAGTTATTACTCATCATCACATTCCACATTTCACCATCACATTTCACATCCTAAGCAAGTGAACAACCTCACAGAATCACAATCACATATCACATATCACATTTCACAAATTTGAAATCAAAATTCAAAAATCAAAGTTATTACGCATCATTCATCAATCATCATCAGCTCACAGTAGACAATAATAAATCACCAATTCACACAAAAAAAAAAAGACAGAGAAAAACGGAGATGGAAATCGGCGCTTACCGGCTTACGGCTTACTGTTTCCACCAGGGCCCAGGCAGATGCAATCAGTGACTCAGCAGATCCTCCAGGCTCCAGTCGACAGTCGGCATAACCTCCAGGCTCCACTCTCCAGTCCAGACTCGCAGCAGTTCCTCTTCCTCAGGTTAGGCACTCAATNCGGCGCTTACCGGCTTACGGCTTACTGTTTCCACCAGGGCCCAGGCAGATGCAATCAGTGACTCAGCAGATCCTCCAGGCTCCAGTCGACAGTCGGTATAACCTCCAGGCTCCACTCTCCAGTCCAGACTCCCAGCAGTTCCTCTTCCTCAGGTTAGGCACTCAATTCATCATATTCCTCTACGGTCTCGCTAGTCACCTCTCTCTCTGCTTGATTTCAATTTTTGCTGGGACTTGGGTCTTGGGAGTAAGCAGTAATGGTCTAAATGGACCTCACTTCTGGATTCTGGCATGTGGCGGGCTATGGGGGGGTTATTGATTGGGTTGGGCCCTTTCAATTTTGGTTTGGGCTTCTTTTTTTTAAAATACGGCCCAACTTAGTAAACCAAACAAATTTTATATACGGCCCAACAACTGGCTAATGGACTGCAGCTCCGCCCGCCAGTCTTCTTCTCCATTTTTCGGCTGCCGCTGCGGGCTTCAGGGACTGAAGCAATTAAGCTCCTGGAGGACCCAGCACGGGCGGCCGCGGGGGCTGGCCAGGTGCTGGGTCCGCCCCTGATTATAAACATATATGCACACAGATGGTGAAGCTGCCTTTTCGTTTTTATCTATTGAATATGTATGCGAGAGAGGAGACAGAATCTTTAAAAATCAATTTAATTTTAAAAAAAAAAAAACTCTAATCTTAGCATGCATGCTCTGATACCAATTGTTGTAATTATTCAATAATCATATTAAGAACAAAAATCTGAATTAATATATTGAAATTCATACCTACAAAAGACATTTTTGTTTATAAATATTACCAATTAGATTTTCATCTCCTTGCTTCTAAAAAAATAAATAACCGTCAATGGGACAAGCCAATAACCAATATGAAGAGGATATGAGATCTAGCCATTATATAGGAAATTATAAAGTCGGTTCATTACCGACTCCAATCCTAATTAGGGTTTACATAATTTCGGTCCACGTACTTAAAATTATCACATTATAATAATATAGCACGTAAGATGTATAACGATTCAATTGATCACTAACATATTGGGCATAATCACAGTATCATTGCAAACCATACATCTAATCCGTAAAATTCGCAATCAAATGGAAGCACACATAATAAAATTATTATAACATGTTATACACGTTTCGACCCCATGTTTAATGGGGTAACGAAAAACTCCAAAAAGTGATTATTTAAAAATTTCGAAATATGTCGAAAATGTAAAATAACCTTCGCCAGACTTCCTTCTTCATAGCTATCTATAGTACTCTACACACAATTATTATCTGATTGTTTTTAAATGTTAATCAATATTAATGAAGTGGTGGGACCATTCAATATTTAACGTAGTGATTAATGCTATAATTGTCTAGTTTAGGTGTATGGAGATCTCAAATCAATCAGTGGTGGAACATTCAGATTTGTGAAATTTTTTTTTATATTTGGGGTATTTTATTGACATTTATATAATGACTTGTGCTTTAAAAGAAGCAACTATACGGGGTGTTTGATCGATATTTTTGAGGAAATAATATATTTTAAATAGTGATATAATGGAAAATATGTGGTTAAAAAGTAAGAAAAAGTTATTGATGTGATGAAAAATATAATTTTATTGAAATATGTGTGGTTGAAAATGAGTTTTGAAATAATATATTTTGAAAGAATGTGTGTCAAACAAGGAATGTAAAAAAAAAAAATTAATCGTTGAACAGTACGCTGTGGGGACCATAAAATGGAGTGGAGCCCACGATTTTTCTTTGCCTTAATTAATAAGCTGCATTATTTTCCTAATATAACTTATTAGTGAAGTGAACTTGTAACTACAAACTCAATTACGAATTGACATATCAACAAATTTAAAAAGTCTAGTTTTCTCAAAACCTTTTTGTTCTGTATTACTGTCAAAATACATTATCGGTGATGTCTTTTTAAATCCTTGTTAACATGAAAATTTGTGTCATTCAACGATTCCTGAGGTGGCATTGAGAAGTAATATATAAGGAACTTGGGACACATCTCTTGAATTAGAAGTCTTGGATGACATGTAGGTCAAGGTTTATCGATGGAATTCCTAGAGAAGGAAAAAAATAATTATTTTATTGCACCTTAATCTTAGTTTTTAGGGTTTCATTCTTAGAATTTGGTATTTAAACTAGAGTAAGCTTTCAATGTTTTCTTGGTCGTTTTGGATTATTTAATATACTTTTGTAGAGTTTCTCCATATCATTTAAATTATTTTGGTATTCTGAATTAATCAATGAGATTGGAGTTTACGTTCTTTGTTTTCAAAATTTATAGTTGGGACACTTTATCCCTGGAAAAAAAAGAAAGGAAAGAAGTGATAATAATTCAAGAAAGAAGGTAGTTTGGAGAAAAATAGATTTAGGGGTAGATATAAGAAAGAAGGTAATATGGAGACAAATAGATTTCAGTACATATATCCATCTTATCTGGAGACGAATTCAGGATCAAACTAAAATTTTGTTTAAGTTCGGTTAATATGCCAGCCATAAAATTCAAATGGACTGGGAAGGTACTAGATTAAAGCCAATCCCAGTCCCCCCCGACATTCGCCCCTTACCCTATCAAAAAGGAAAAGTTAAAGAGTTACAACTCTTATAGCAAGTGATGTGCATAGACTTCAATTCCCTTTAGATTTTTGTGATGAAAATAATACATCTAATTTTATTTTCTATGAACATCTCATCGTCTCAACCTAATTCTAAAAGTAAATACAACGTCTCTCTCTACTGTGTTGTCTTTCTTTATTTTAATCTAGTATATGCTAAAAACCCCTTCGAGGCATATGCGGATTTGAATTAAAGAAAAACAAACAAGAGAAGAGGTAGAAATGATGGAATTACTTGGATTGAAGGTGGTTACACTGATAAACTTTTTTTTGTCATGTGACTATATTTTCTTCAAAAATAAAGATAATATTTTTTAGCGAGTGATTATTTTTATTTTCCAAGTAATTTACTCTCCCTCTCTTTCTCATTTATTCACTCTCTCTCATCTATCCACCAATAAAAATAGAAATGTATAATATTTTTTTTAAGTTAAAAACTAAATCAATCAAATACATTTAATTAATAATTTTTATATAAATAGGTTCTAGCAATTGAATTGTCCAAAATTTATTTTCTTTCAATGTTAGCAAGCACCCTTAATGTTTGCATTTAATTTTACTAGAAAAATAATAAAAATAAATTCTATGTTATTTAACTTAATTTAGTCAAAGTGCAATTGTCGTACAGTTTAAGAAATTGTACATTGCATATTTGTGTCTCTATCCATTCTTCTTAGTTGGATGCCTGCTAATGAAGTTCAATATACAACACAATTAAATGCTGGAAATTCAGTTTGAATCAAGGAAGAAATTTAAAGACTTCCCTCTTTTGAGACATAATAGTCCGCTAAAAAAATGTTGTGTAACTCAAATGATTTCTAGGATAACTTTCTTGTCCTAATAAGATTTTAGATCAAACAAAGAAGAATTTTAATGGTGTCCTATGTATGGATATGAAAGTAATGAAATGATATAGCTCGTAGGTGTTAGACAAAAAATTAATTTTAAGTGAATTTTAATAAAATTTGATAAAATATGTAGTTAAAAAGTTGTAGATCTCATAAATATTTTAATATTGTGAAGTACGTGCACAAAGAGTGTAATTTAAAAATTATTGGCGGTATATATGGTTACTTTAGACCATATATAATTTATGAAGAAATAGTCTTTAAAGTATATTGCTAACCTCGCTTTTTGTAGGGGGTGATGTGATCAACAGATTTTGGCTCATATCATGTCCATATAACCTCTTTCTGCAACATTGGACAAATCGTTATATATCCTTCTCTGATGGTGGGGAAGGCGGTCACGAGCACTCTAACGGACAACTTAGTTTACGTATGAGTGAATATTTAGGCGTAAAACATGCTAAAAATGTGAGCACTAAGTAAAAGGATCCGGGAGTGTATGTAAGAATAATAACAATAAATTTATAGATTGAAAGTATAAAATTATCTTCAAATGACACAATATATGATCTTTTATATTAGAAGAGGGTAAATAATTACTGTTGGATGAGGAGTCAAGCGGTCTCATCTTAACAATCGAAGCGCTTTGTCATAGACGTCATTCTATCAATCTTAGACTCAGACTCATCTAATACTTTGATCTTCTGCAACCCTCTACCGACATGATAAGACTTTGACTTACATATTACTTTGGTAGAGTGGCTGCTGTAGTTAGCAGTCACATCAATCATTTAAGGAAGATCTTGTATGAAAGATCATCTGTAGCGACTCATTTTGCTTCGCTTTGTCCATTAGGATTCGGCCCTACATAAGGGTTCAGCCTTTCATGGGGGTCCGATAGAAAATTTTTACATGGACGGAGTGTGGACCTAAGTTCACTTACTGCATGTCGTCACGTATCCATTCTTGGAGCCTTGTTGAAAAAGGTATCACATATATATTAAATATTTACTTTTAATATCTGTTTTATATTCAACTTTAGAGTGAGTCCTACTTAAATAATTTTGTTAAATTTGATTACTTGCAACTTTAAAACCATTCCATTACACTTGAAAATTGCAATAATGCCCACTTATGTCTTATTCATGTAAAGAAATGGACAGAGACTTTATTATACCTATGTTTGGGCCCAATTTATTTAAAAACACATTTTCAACCACATTCTTCCATAAAATAATATTATATGTAAATTGAAAACCTTTTCTTATTTTTTAATCACACGTTCTCCAAAAAATCACTATTTCAAAACTCATTTTTCTCAAAATTTTTATTAAAAAGGATCCCAAAAGGGTTATATATTTTAATTATGAAGGGTAACAATTTTATATTTTTGTTTATTTAAATAAAAGCCAACACGTCCACGTATACGACGTTTGTATCTAGGTCTTTCACTAGTTTTATAAATTGTTTTTGTGATGGAAAATGTCTTTTTGTTAGTTTGTTGATGAGACAGGTCCAAGAATCCAGTGCCACGACCCAAACATACAGAAAAATTATTTCATTTCTAGGTGAACTTGTTAACATGATAATTTATAAATTTGTATGTTTTTATTTTATTTTGTTAAAATTTTATTTTTCAAAAAATGAGTAATTGGTAAGTGAATAATATTTATGAGTACTACGAAATTTATGAATAAAATTAATATCTGATTTTAAAAAGTAGAATATCAAAAAAAAAAAATGAAACCCAAATGTCAGTTGACTTATAATGCTTCCGAGCTATTTAGTTTCATTTACTTCGCAAATTCACAGTTAAAAAGAATTGTTCTCTCAAGTAACTAGTAGAATTTATGTTCCAGTTGTGTCCTATGATCTTAGATGAAAATACTGTATGTGTTATGCACTAGGTCCAATCAACTTTGGAGTATAAACACTTTTAATATATATATATATATATATATATATATATTATCGATACATATTTATGACAATATCTATTATTTACTTGAATTCATATATTCAAGTTTTGGTAATTTGTTAATCACAATGAGTTGTGATTGTGAGATACAAATTATATATGATTGAATCTTAAATCATTAGTGGTCAAAGTAATAACGAGATACAGATTTCGTTATTACGGAT